>JAASGO010000229.1:0-34841 GCA_023334245.1 Globisporangium cederbergense | reverse complement strand
TGCTGCTCAACAAACGGATAGCACTGCCAGAACGCGTTTTCTAATAGCTTCATCCTGGCCAATTTTCAGCCTCAAACGGCGAGTATTGATAAAGAAAAGTACAAAAAATGTGTGTCCTCATAGCATTGGCCAGCACTGTAACATGATACCGTTTTTGGATACAAACCATAACTCAATTTATTATCAAACACATATCAGCTACACCTCATTAGTATTACCCTAAAATGCATGTCAAAGGCGGTGCTATCAAATTCAAGAGGGTTTGGTAGTACCGCCTTTGACATGCATTTTAGGGTATAGACGACAGCGGCTCCAGCATCACGACATCGTGGTCGGCTTCAAGTTGGGAGCTGCTCGATAGCGTGGCGGTCTCTCGCGGCACCGGCGTCTGCAGGTCCACGTAGCGCAGCTCACCGTTCTTCTCCAGTTCCCGTAGCTCGTGGTGCCACGCGGTCCAGCCGGAGAGCCGCAGACTGTTCGCTCCTCTCTCCCTTGTCGGCCGTTCTCTTCGACCAGAGATGTCGTCATTAGCACCGATGACAGCGGCGCGCCGTTCAGCTCGCTGGCGGACCCAACAGATCCGGAGGTACTCTCCGGTACAGCGGACGAGCAAAAAGCAACCCAAGACAGCCACGAGCGTCATCTGTATGCTCGGACTCCCCATGATGCTCTGCGTGCTTGCTGGCTGGGGCGTCACAGACACTGGGCATCGCGTTGACGTGAAACTGATGCGCTCGGCAGTCTGACACGCGGCGACGCAGATGCAGTCATCATCCCCATAGCACACGCGACGGTCGGCTGACATGCGCTTGAGCTCATCGGTGGATGGGGTGAACTGCGAGTTGGCTGCCACTTTGGCACACAGCACGCAGGCGCTATCCAGGGGCTTGCAGTACCGGCGGTGGGTGGACCAGAAGACGTTCTTCGTCTCGAGCGTCTGCCACTGCTGACTGGAGTGGCTTCCATTGGTCGCCTGCTGCGTTTGCGTTAGCTGGCTGAACGACTGACAGATGCCAGAGGTGGCGTCAAGAAAGCACCCGTCAGGCCGCTCAGGTACGGTCACGTCCATGCATTCCGAGCAGTTGCGCTCCTGCGAACAAGTCTCCGAGACGACGGTCACGTGACAGAGGTCCACTGCGTCCGCATTCTTGGTGGGGAGGTTGATGTCGTCCTCGCTGGATGCCAACGACGAGCCTGCTGCTGATGCCGATGTGGACGGTGAGCTCTGCGTCTCTGCGGTCGTCATTGTGAGTGTACGAGCGAGTCGACTCAGAGGAGTGAGGATTTTACATCTAGCAGCAAGCGAGCGGACAAGCAGCAAGCAAAGACGGCGATCACCATCGACCAAGTCGGCATTCCAAATTTGTTTCGTGGTTCCACCCCATATCAGGTTTTCATTTAGCATCAATCATGAGATTCAATCAGTGCGTTTTCGTGATATTTTCCCAAGTATGTAATAAATCGTGATCAGCAATTTATAAATTTACAAAATATATCAATGGACATGGCAACAACACGCGGAGTTGCAATCGAGATTCGCTTTGGTACCAGGCAGTCTGCAAAACGCAAACCATTGCGTCGCCCGAATCTCGACAGGGTCACACACCCCTTTCCAACTGTTCTTCTCCTTCTTCGTTCGAAAGGTGGGACCATTAGGAAGCAAGAAATGCGAAGAGCTCATAGAGTGCGCTATCGTATTTGTTTAGTTATTTATGACAGCATTGTTGCGCGTGTCTCTTCCTCTTTTTCAGCTTGAGCTTGACAACCAAACCAGGAAAAGCTGAGGCTGCTGACGATCACAACAGACATCGGGAGCACTCGTGGGTCTCCTGCAGGTGAGGCAACCAGAGATTGGTCGAGTGAGCGGGCGAAGGGCCGTTTATGATGTGGCAATCAAACGCAACACTCCTGGTGGCTTGGGGTCTCAATTGACAGCTTTACTCACATTCACATCACTACAAACACATACCTCCGGCCGAGTCTTCAAATCGTCACTCGTGGCCGTGGTTTGCCATGGCCCTCACGTAGAACGACATGCTTAGGATCTATTGGACTGGGTGGACGGGGGAGATCCGCTGTTGCGCTCTGAGTCGGACCCCGTGCTCACCTTGATGACGATGAGACACCTGAGCTCTCCAAGACTCTGGGCTCTATCTTCTCAGCTTTGTAAGCGCCATCCTGACGCCAGATAGTATTCCAACAACGTCGACTCAGCCAGTGAACAACTCGTTCACTGCACGTTCACGCGCCATGAAGAGGATGGCATGCAGGCTACACCTGCGCAACCGTCCCTTGTCTTGAGCGCGTGTCTTACGGATGCAAGCCCCTTTAGACAGCTGCTCTTCCGTTCTTCATTCATTCGCTGACTCTTCACTGCTCCTTGGCCGGCAGTACCTCGATGAGCTGCGCCATGCCGCCGTCGGCGTGCGAGGCCACGTGACAATGCGTGAGCACGCGGCCGACCATGTGATCACGCGGCGTGAAGCGGATCTGCACCTGGGTCTTGAAGAGCGGGATCGTGTCGCGCCACTCGCCCACGTGGAAGAGCACGTTCTCCGGGTCGGCCTCGTGCGCGCGCTGTGTGACCTGGAAGTGCGACGAGTGCATGTGGAACGGGTGGTTCATCGTGTGGCAGTCGTGCTTCATGTCCTTGGCGCCGGCCACGATCTGCTTCGCCACGCCCGGCTGCAGCTGCAGCAGGTGCTTCTCGGTCGAGAAGTTGATGTTTGCCTGGCGCTCGAGCTCGTCCAGGGGCGTCTCGTCGCACTTGTGATTCCCGTAGTTCTGCACCGAGAGCTCCCACTGCTGCGGCTCGTCCACGCGCATCGAGTGGTTCACGAGCTTGTGGTGGAACGGCTGCTTGTTCACGCCGTAGACCATGGCATTCGTCTCGTCCATCCACACGGAGAATTCGTAGTTGTATCGGTGAGTATGCGGCACGTTGTCCGCACCAGCCGCAATGCCGCTCTGCATGTACGCTGGAAGCTGGGGAAGCGCCTGTGGGACACCCATCTTGAGCGTCTCGTCGCCCAAAACGCGCAGCGACACGACCTTCTGTGACGGCACGCGATGCTGGTTGATCTTGCCCAGCAGGTGGTTGCGCTTACCACTCGACTCAGTCTCCATGAAGAACGTCCCAGCGTTCTTGCACATGACGGCCAGGTCCGCACGTCCCCCCGGTGGGATCACCACGACCTCGCGCTGTTCAGGCGCTGGCCAGTAGATGCCGTCCATGGCTAGCACGTGCACCTCGCAGTCTGGTGCGATGAGCTCTGCCACGTTGTTCGCGATCGCGTTGATGTACCGGAAGCGCTTGAACTCACCCGGCTTCATGTGCACCTCGGGCAGGTACTGGCCGTTCACGTACGCGTGCAGCAGCGACGTGTCGTTGAGCGGCGAGTTGCGGTCCACGCGCAGGTCCACTGGGAAGAGCTCTTCCTCGTCCTCCTCGCTGTCATCGTCCATATCCATATCGCCCTTGCCGTTGCCCATGTCCATGTGGGCCATGGAGCCGTTATCGTACTTGTTCTTGAGCGCGTTGACGATGCAGTCGAAGGTCGTGTGGCAGTTCTCGACACAAATCGCCTGCAGAATGAGCACGAGGTCGTCCATCTGTGCGATCTCCTGCGGAAAGTCACCGGGGCGGTCGACTACGATCAAAGCTCCGGCCATGAGCCCCGAGAGCTGCGTGTTCACGATGCCGTGCGTGTGCGGGTGATACCAGAACGTACCGGCCGGGTGGTCCGCACGGATCTCGTACTCGTACACGCGTTCGGCGCCCGGCACGATGTTCATGAGCACGTTGTCGGCGCGGCCCTTGGGGGACACGTGCAGTCCGTGCAGGTGCACGTTCGTGGCGTTCGCGTCGCCGTCGCCCAGCGAATTTGTGACGCGCAGCACGAGCTTGTCACCAGGACAGACCTTGATTGTGGGCGCTGGGACGTTGCCGTTGTACGTGCGCGTGTTGAAGCCCACGTAGCGACTTTCAAAGCGCTCCATGCGCACTGTGAGGTTTACCTGCAGCTCGCTGGGCGCGTTCTCGAAGGAGAGCGGCCGCACGCGCGTTATGCTGTCGTTCGCCTGGAAGTGTGCTGCCATGTCGCGCCAGCGCGCCACGCACGGCGACTCGATCACCTCGGGCTGCTTGAGCGGTAGGTAGTCGTCGTGCGCCGCCGCGCAGCCCATGAAGAGCGCCAGGGTCGCGAGGGCGACATGAATCAATAGGCGATGCATTTCAAGAAGACGCAGGCCACGGACGTGCAGGGAATTAAATATGCGCAGTGTGGGCTCTTCGGTGGCGCGGCCAGTAGAGGTGAGCCATTCAGAATGGGGGGGGGGATGGGCGTTGTGTCCTGTCTTGAGTTGGCCGCGCTGGGCTGTCGAACCGAGCCGAGAGCCAGACTGGCCAAACTGAACACATTTTTCACCTGTGCTTTGTATGGCAAGTGTAACTTAGGATTGATGAATACCGGTGCGATACCGGTAGGAGAACAGGAAGTCAGACCGCCAGTTCCAAAGAAAAAGTTCAGACCAAGCAAAATGTAACCGTCGAAGGACAAGGCATGGGTAACAATTTCGTTCGGCCCCAAGCAACAGCAGCCCAAGTGCCTCATCAATAGTCGCCGCATGCTGCGTCCCAGTAGGTGCGCTCCACTGGGTTGAGTGAGTGAGCGGGGGTTCTTTTGACGTATTGCGTCTGGTGAGTGCGGGTCCGTCCGTCCGATGGGTGCAACAGGGAGCGAGCCAGTCAATCGGAAAAATGGCGCAGGATCGGCAGGCGAGTGGCTGGTATTGTCATGTCCATGCAACTCCTATAGAAGAAGGACCTATCCAGCCTTCTCCTTCTACAACGGGAAGCGTATGGCAAGAAGCGTTGGGCACCTTGTTGTCCTCGCACAGGCATGCGAGGTGTTCAGTCAAGCAAACTCTCCGACTTTTACAAAACTCCCGACCAAAATGATTCATTTTTGCGGATGTCTCGCTGGACTCACTCCCATACTTTAGCTCATACAATTGCTCCTGATTCTTTTCATAAAAGAGGCGCTTTCAGTTCTTCTGCAATTCCTAATAGACCCGATAATTGCATATGTTGTATAAAATGATGAGCTGGCGTTAGAAGGCCATTTCACTTTTGATTTCACCTGACACTGAGATATCTACGCTGTTCTCTTTTGATCAAACCCAGTAAATAGATATCTCTCTTTTTTTGCATGAAAATAAAACGTCCTGGAGTTTTCTCCTGTGATGACAGAATAAAATCGTGGGTGGAAGAAACGACGGAATATTATAGAACGCGACCCCATCAAGCTCAACAAGCCAACGGCGAGCGTCGCGCATTGCCTGATCCGCCGTCACCTCACAAGTCCTCACGAGCGCTACGAGCGACCGACGGACCAGCAGCAGCTACACTTGTTCGTATAAAGAACGAGAAACCGACAGACCGCGATGCGCAACGGGTACACAAACACGAGCAGCAGCGGCGCCTCGCGCGACCGAGACCGCGACCGCTTCGGGGCCGTGGCGCTCTCGCCGCGGCGCGACGACCCGCTGCTCGTGCCCGGCTCGGCGTCGCTGGACGCCATGACGTCGGCGTGCATGGCCATCTCACTGCGTGTGGTGGCCGCCACGTCGCTGCGCGCCGTCAAGAAAGGGCTCACGAGCAATCCTTATTGCGAGGTGGCACTCGTGTACGACATGGGCTCGTCGCGCGAGCACAACGCGTGGCACATGGGGCAAGACCTCAAGGTGGACCAGAAGATTTACGCGGGCCAGCAACAGCAACAGCAAAGCTACTCGCGCGAGCTCGCGAGCACGACCACGCGGTCCAAGCCTTTCCGCTCGTCCCTCGTCAAGAGCTCGCTCAACCCGATCTGGGACTTCGATGTGGACTTTGGCGACGTCGATACGGAGACTGTCGTGGGTGTGCTCTTCGTGGTCAAGCATGCCGAGAAGCTCGGCATGGTCAAGCGCGAGATCGGCCAGCTGCTGCTCTCTCTGCGCGAGGTCATGGACCTCAAGATGGTGCGTCCTATTGTTCTGACATCCCACCAGTCCTAATGAGGAGTTCTCGTCTTGACTTACCTGTATGTCTCTATGTGTTCGTGCTCTTTTAATAATCAGCAACCACCGCACGAGCAGAGCTTCCACCTGCAGCCGACCGAGGAGATGCTGCTGCGTGAGGCACAGGAAGGACTGAGCAGCCGCAAGTACGGCAAGATCACCGTGCGCTTCAACAACTATGGACTCACGGCTCCCGCCGCGCCGCCGACTTCCATCAACAACACAAGCGTCTCGGAACTGCGTCCGTCAGCGCTCTCGGAGCAGAGCTTTGCGCACGAGGACGACTTCGCCAAGAGCGAGCGCAAGCTGCGGCTGCACGACATCAAGGGCGAGGTGCGCAAGCTCAAGGCGCTGCACCAGACCAAGCCGGTGCCGGGCGAGACGTGGTTCGCGATCGACGCCCAATGGATCAACCGCTGGCTGCTCTTCGTGTCCAAGCACAAGGGCGACGAGCAGTTCAACCCTGGCGCGATCGACAACATGTGCCTCATCTCCGACAGCCTAGTGAACGGCACGTTTCAGCTGCGTGAGGACGTAAGCATTAAGAAGCACTTCCGCATGATCAACCGCGCGAGCTGGGAGTACTACCAAGATAAGTACGAGGGCGGCCCGGCCATCGAAGTGTTCATCCCGCGCAACTGCGAGAACACGAGCGAGTGGATCTACAGCATCAAGCTGCACGAGGTGGGCCGCGTTGGCACGGGCTACGTCAGCTCCGACTCGGACTAATGGGCTAGCTGGCCGGCCGCCTGAGTAACCCAGTTCATGCGTTCAAGTTGGTTGGTTGACTCTTTTTATTTAATGCTAACGTTACTCGGTAATACAACAAACAAAGCCTCCTATTGCGTCTCACTTGAAGCCTCATTAGCCTCTGCTGCTGCTTCATTAGCCGCCGTGACGCTCTTGTGGTAGGCGACTGCGCGCGACGGCCGCCGCCGCATGAGCTCACGCTCGATCTCGCCGTCCAGGTCGAGTTCCAGGTCGCCCAGCTCGTCCTCCTCAAATAGCAGCGTCGGGTCGCTCTCGTCCATCGAAGTGGTCGCAGTGCGCTTCGACTGCAGGATGCTGCGCCGCAGCTTCTCCAATTCGGCCGACGACCGCTGCGTCTTGAGGAACACGTCGCGTCGGAACCGCTGGAAGGACGCCACAGCCGCCATCGAGGAGCGCACCACGGGTGGCAGGTATGACGGTAGCCCCTCGGCCACGCACACGGCGTTGCAGTGCAGGAAGAAGTTGCGCCAGAACGCCTCTTCCGACACAACGAACGCCGGAGGGTTCTGCACAATCGACGCGTACTTCTCGCGCAGGTTCGGGTCGCTCAGCAGCAGCCGTCGGGCCACATCCTTGTAGGTCTAGTAAGACAAAAGGTACATTTGACATATTAGCGCATGACGAGCAAGGCTACGCAGCTGAACCAGGACATGAACGTACCGCGTAGGTGAATGTGTAGTCGTCCTCGCCGTCGGCGTCCTCGACGAACGTGCGGCGGTAGACGCTGAGCTCCAGTACTTTCTCGCGCACGGCCGTGCTCTCGATGACGTCGCCGCTCTCGTCGCGTAGCTCCCAAGGCAGCAGCACTGGTGGCGGCGGCGGCGCGTCCTCACTCGCCAAGCGTGACCGCCGAGACGCAAAGAACGACTGGCGTGCCGATGACGACGTTGATGCTCTTGCTGCGGCTACTGGTGGATGCGGCTGCTCATCGACCGACGGCCGCTCTTCCGTCTCGTCCGACGTTTCATCCGACGTGCTCAGCGCGCTCGACGAGTGGCTCTTGATCGCAGGAGGAGGCTCGGCCTTCCGCTGGAACGCCGGCGTCGTGAGGAACTTGGGTCTTTGGAGAGCGGATGTGAGCCCTTTCGCCTGCGAGGCGAGCGTCGCGAGCGCCGCCATGGCCTTTGCGCCTGTTACACAGACACCCAACCAACGAGCGTCAGATGGGATCATTCTTGTTCAAGGTGAGCAAACAGAAGCAGGCGCACACGTGGACGTACTGGAGGTGCTCCTCGTCAGCGTCGGCGGCACCGTGTCCTCCATGGCGACAGATAGATATGCAATTTGCAGCAGAGCACTCAGGCACGTATGTGTAGAGAGAAGTGTACGTCTACGTGCTGGCAAACGCGCACTCACGCACACACAGGCAGAGCTCTCTCTGCTAGTGCTCACTTGCGCGAGGTCCAACACAACTGCTTGCCTTGTTGGCTTTCTGCTGTCGTGCCGAGCATTAGAAATTGACAGCCAAAAACCAGTGAATTTCGGGATTTTCTGAAAATTCCGGCTAATAAACGAGCAAACGAGCGCAGAATGTACGAAGAGCAAACCGAATGTATGAAGAGCTCCATTCCGCAAGCGAACGCACAAGTGAGTAGCTCCTCGCGTGAAACACAGTGACCAGGAGACGTCGCCGCTGCTCGCAACATCAATAACAATGCGAAAGCGAAGGTCGCGAGGTCGATGTGGTCCGAGGTGAACGTGCGCGCTGAGCTGCTCTCGCTCTCGGCCATAGCGTTACTCGTGAGCTTATCCACAATCCCGTTGAGGTCGTGAAGTGAAGTGTGGAGCGAGCAAGCGAAAATCGCGTGGCTCACAGACTCGCAGCGATATGTTTGTGTGGTGATTCCTCGCTTTTCATTTCTGGCGGTTCCTGATTTTTAAGCTGATTTTTGGCATAAAAAGGCCTCCGCAATATTCGAAAAGCGCCCTTTCAAGCCGAATTTTTCTACCCGAACCCATCGGAACTACCCTCACCATACAAACCCCAAGTAAACGCTCCATGCAACTGCGACCAAGCCATCGAAGCATTTTCACAGTCTCTCACAGACAAGGAAAAGAAAAGCACCCACTGGTCCGCACAGTCGCTGGCCTGCGTGTGTGTATTCGCGCATTCGCTCTCCAGCAACAGCTCATCCATTCCCCAGCCAGCAAACAGCATGCTGCGCCAGCTCCTCGCGGTGGCGTTGCTTGCCGTCCAAGTGTGGACGGCCACGAACGCGCTCGGCACGAGTACGCTCTCATAACCAAGACCTCTCTATACATGTAGCTAGCGGTCCACTCTTGGCTAACAGACCTCTTCGTTATGTCCACGTGAGCAGACTACGAGCCCGACGGCAAGACGACGTACTGCTGGCACATCCCGCAGCCGCCCAAGAACACCAAGCTGAACGAGACGGACCGCGTGGAAGGCTTCTTGAATCAGGACTGCCCGATAGTCATGACCGTCGTGCTCAGCAAGTACACGGTGGTGCCCTTCGAGGTCGTGAACGTCACGTGGACGGCCACAGCCAACTTCTCGCGCCGCAACAGCGTCAATATGACCAAGGTCGTGTACGGACCCGACTCGGCGGGCAACCCAGCGCAGATCGTGCACTCGAATGTGCACTCGTGCGTCTTCGGCACGGGCTGCGACCCGTTCAACGACGGCGAGCAGCTCGTGGACAAGACCACGAACCGCATCGCGAACTTCTCGGACAACCACGTGACGTTCACGGACGTGATCAAGTTTCCCAAGACGGGCGACTACTCGATATTGGCGCACATTATCATGCCCGAGACGAACGCCTCGGAGCGCTTCGACTATGCCGTGTACGCGGAGCTCGTGGTGCAGGACGGAACGCCAGGGCCCGCCGCGGTCGCACCAGTGGTGGCGACGCCCGCGCCGACCACCATCGCAGCGAAGAGCAGCAGCGGCGGTCTCTCGTCGGCCGCGACCATCGGCATCATCGTCGGTGGCATCGTGATTGTCGTGGCGCTGATCGTGGTGGCAGTCATCTTTCGCCGCCGCAAGCACGACGTGCTGTCGCCGAGCCAGGGTTACATGGCTCCTCCGGCCTACGATGCGAGCGTGCAGCTGCTGACGGACGGCAAGAAGAGTGACGCAGGTGGAGGTCGTGGAGTGTCGGACTGTGTGACGGACACGAGCACGACCGCGGGCTTCCAGAGCGCGTGGAGCGGGCCAAATGTCAATGGCACTGGCAACAGCGGAAGCGCGGCGGCTGGTCGCCCCTCGCAGAATCTCGACGGAACCGGCGCCTCGAACGTCTCTGGCTCTTCATACGCGTCGTCTTCGTATATGATCGAGCGTGAGTCACAGATGCTGAACCAGTCGCGCGGAGGCACGGTGCCGAACAACGCGGCGGCCATGTACCGCGACAGCTCGATCGCGTCCAGTGCTCCGTCGAATGCGACTTCTGCCGCGGCGCCACCGCAGCGCTCTCGCCGCGTTGACAGCGATGTGGAGCTCTAATTAACAATAGCCTGCATACAAGGGTGTGTGTAAAGGACTTAATGAAGGATGTGTGTGTGCGTGTGCGTGTATGTGAATAGGTGTGGTAACCTACTAGTGAGCGCTGAGGTTGTTGATACTGCAGCATGGCATGCTGGACGGACCACTTCACTTCATTACAACACATACACACACAGAGTCAGCATGCTATGCTGGCGCGAAAGGCGGGCGACAGGCATTCGCTTTCGCGTTCAAGCAAATCCGCATGTGCACTTCTCTGAGTGAGGTATTCGTTGAGCTGCTGATGCTGTCGTTGCGTTGTGAGAGCTGCTGGTACTGCTAGTTGAGCCGAAGCAACCGGCATGATTGCCAAGAGCTACTGCATTGAAATGATGCGGCCATAAAGGGTTTCAAATGGGTGAGGTGTGGTGCTCCATTCCTTATCGTGTGCCTGACTCAGATCTCAAGTGATCGTCGCTCGAGACAAGTGGCCTCCGCCTGCCGGGCCTCTACGGAGCGCGTTACGGTCGTATGGATAAAGGGATTCCTTGAGCGTGGAAGAATTGTGGAGCGAGACTGACGTCCGGTCGCCCGAGGCTCGCTTTGCCAGATGCGTTCCATGGCCCCATGTGGGCGTCGCGCACGTCTCGGGGGCTTTGCTCGCTGTACCCCGAAAACCTCTATTTTCCTATACCCCTCCATAAAGAGCGCCTTAAAGATGATCAAAAAAACAAAAACGAGCTCTGCAAACAAATACTCTCTGTATATTGATCCTTGATGCAGCCACACAGTTTCGTTGAACCCTACCCGCCTTCGCTTATTAGCCAATAGTGGCTCGCGAGTCGGAGAGGAACCACTTTTGCCGTCCATCGTTCAGTTCGACGCTTGCTGGCTATCTCCCATACAAGCAATTACACACGGCCTGCTGGCAAGCAGCTCCACGACAAGCCGCCCACGAGCTCCACGAACGACGGACGGACGGTCGCCTCCATCGCCTCCTTCCTTCCTTCCTTTCTTCCTTACTCGCATTTATTTCCTTCCACCTGCCACGCGACACATCACACGCACGAGGCGCGGAAGATCAAGATCACGGCCTCCGTCTACACGTGCAGACCGTAACCATCTCCTGACCGCAGAGCTACAGGCAGAGCTACACGCCGCCGGCGCCATACATAAAGCCACAATAGCAGGTCCGTCGCTGAGGAGGAGGCTGTGCTGGGAGCGACCCACGGCGATGTGGGAGCGAGGGATGACGACGGGACGAGGCAAGCGAAGGATGCAGGTGGCGCTCGCGTGGCTCACGCTCGTCGTGGCGCTCGTGGTCGCGAGCGTCGAAGCCGCCGCGACACGTACGCTTATGAAATGATCATTCGTGCTGATGTATCTCTGTTTATCTGACTCGATGGTGTGTGTGTGTGTGTGTGTACAGAATACATCTACGATGGTAAGACGACGTACTGCTGGCAGGTTGACAGTTCCGTGTACGCGACGTCGATCAACAGCTCGGCGAGCGTCGTCGAGTCGTCGGACGATAACTGTGCCATCTCCATGACGGTGGCCATCTCGAGTCCGCAAGTGTACGCGGGCGACCCGGTGCAGGTCTCGTGGAATGCGACGGTGAACCTCGACTCGAAAAGCAAGCTGCGGAAGAACAAGTTCGGCATGGAGACGCTCTTCGCGGCGGCAACGGCCGATTCATCGTCACAGCAGAAGGTGCAGATTGTCTTCTCGCGCCTGCAGACGTGCACTTTCGGTGTGGACTGCGACCCCGTGCTGCGCACGAGCGCGCTGCTGCAGAACACGTCGAACATGGCCACGAACTTCACCAACAACTTCGCGACCTTCTCGTCCAGCGAGCTGGTATTCTCGGAGGCCGGGAGCTACTCGCTCATCGGCCACATCATCTTGCCAGGCGAGAACCCGAAGAAGCGGCGCTACGAGTTCGCCGTGTTCACAAAAGTGGACGTCACGACCAAGAGTGCCGCGACCTCCACAGCGCCGCTGGCCGAGTCGCAGTCAGGCTCCTCGCAAAAATCCCAGGGCATGAAGACGGAGGTGCTAGCCGTGATCATTATCGGCGCCATCGCGGGCGTGTCGCTCATCGTGATTGGCTTCACAACTCTTCGGACGAAGGGGAAGCCGCTGGCGGCAACGAAGAAGGACTTCCGCGAAGGCCGCTTCGACACGAACCCGGGCGTGCCCACAGTCGTCGCCGGTGGCACCGTGGAGGAGAACGACTTCGCTATGCTGAGTATGCACGAGGTGACTATGAGCTCCGACCGGCCACGCGCCAATACTTTCCTAGCAGCGCTCGCACGGGGCCAGGCCGAGAAGAACAAAGCGAACCCAGTGAATTACGTGGGTCCGCTCTGCCAGCAAAGCTTCCAGCGCAACGTGATCACCGTGGACGCCGACAGCCACAGTGACGGCAGCAGCCGAGACGACCATCAACCGCTGACGCTCGAGACGCCGCTGTCGTCGCGCGACCACATGGGCAGCTACACCGACATGAACGCCACGCCCAAGTTGTTCAGCGGCACGGGCGTGGAGGAGTACCACCGGCAGCTCAAGCCCACGTCGCACATCATGTTCAACGACATCCAGGAAGACGAAGTCGTGGATGACTGCAGTCCGCGACGGAAGCCTGCCGCCGACCTCGAGGAGGTCTCGGCGCGCATCCGTGAGCACGCGAACCAGATGCTGCTGGAGCTGCAGGAGGTCGAGTCCAACTCAAAGCGCGCGGCTCCCAAGATGACGGCGGACGACCTGCGCGCGTCCGTCAGGGTGGAGCAGGGTCGGTCGCTCAAGCTCAGCGACCTGGGCGGTGGCGTGCAGAAGGGGCTCTACCGCTACTCGGAGGACTCCAACTACGACTAGCTCTCGCAGTGCTGAGCTGAGCTTCTGCTGCTCTCCATGTTTCCAGTCAATTAGTCCTAGAGGAAAAACAAGAGAGAGAGGTGAGGCGAGAGTGAAATTGGTTGGGTGGCTGTGGGAAGTTATGATGTAGATTAAGAAAGTTCCTTTATTCGTCACCAAGGTGGAGGAAGAGGAAGAGGAGGTGAGTAGACACACACACGCAGGTCAGATATGCGTACATTTTTTTCAGCGCACAACAAGAAATACATACACATGAACACACTGCACTGCTATAAACATGTTGACCTGGTGGGGATGTCAATCATGTTGTCTGAATGAATTTTCAGTTGGAAGGTTGTCTGGATCAACATTCGCATTTATACTCGCGTCCACTAAGTGGATCCACCCGCTCACTTTGAAAACGCACAAAGCGGATGACTGGACTGCGAAAGCTCAAATTGCTCCAATTGACCCCAAACGACAGACAAGCAAAGCAAAGTAGAGGAGTAGGAGCCGATGGCGACGCTGAACGACGACGAGCTGGAACAGAACTGGGCGGCGGAGGCCGTGGCCGTGTCCGACGAGGACGAGGTTCTCTCCGCCGGCAGCGAGGACGAGTTCGAGGAGGACTACGATCTCGAGATTGCGACCAACAAGCGCAAGCGCGGCGGTGACGATACGCAGCAGGACGACGATGCCGCCATGGATGACGGCGAGAACGACGACGATACTGATGATGACGCTGTGGATGCTGCTAAAGAAACCAACGGTGTCGAGAAGAAGCTGAAGGTCACGGCAGACAAAAGCGCGAGCAAGAAGCCGCAGCCGAAGCCCAGCAAGGGACTGCACAAGATGACCGCCGCTGAGCACTTCAAGATCGTGAACGACATCTACTCCAAGCACCGTGGCGGCCAGATGACGTCGCTCGAGCTCGCTGACGGTCTGAACGGTACGCTATACGCATGTTGCTAGTCTTGTATGTGCTACTGGTGTTGGCTTAATGCTCACTGTTGGCTTAATGCTCACTGTTGGCTTAATGCTCACTGTTGGCTTGTGCACGCTGCGTATTTAGAGTCGCACTTTGCGGTCCCGTCGAAGAACCTGGGCAAGCACAAACTGGAGCTTCTCCCGTCGTACCTGCACTACTTCATGCCGAGCTGGAAGCGCGAGTTCCTGGGCAAGGGCAAGAAGCTGGATAAGAGCCCGTACTTTATCATCCTCTGCTCGTCCGCGCTGCGCGCCGTCGAAGTGATCAAGTGCGTTGCCCATTGACTAAAGAACTCAAAGACCTAGGCTGGCGTGAAAGGCTAACCGTTGTTTCGCTTGTGTACGTATGTAGACACCTGACGTCGTTCAAGTGCAAGATTGCCAAGCTGTTCGCCAAGCACATCAAGGCGGACGACCAGGCCGACACGCTCACGATCGCGTTCCACCCGATCGCCGTGGGCACGCCGGCGCGCGTGAAGAAGCTTCTGGAGATGGACGCGCTCTCGCTCGAGCATACAACGCACGTGATCTTCGACATGGAGAAGGACAAGAAGAACATGACGATGTTCGAGCTCAAGGACACGGCCAAGGAGATGGTCGAGCTGCTGCAGTTCCACCTCATCCCGCGCCTCAACAAGTCCAAGAAGACCAAGCTCGCCCTGTTCTAACTGAGCACTCCATCGAATATATAATAGAAAACAAACCTCTTATTCACATTTACGGCACACACGTAAATGAACTTCATGAGTTTATCGATTTTTCAAAACGGAGGGGGAATGTAGGGAAGAAGGCGTCTATAAGATCTAAAAATGCTTGTTCAGGAAGCTCATGCACGTCTCGAAGGCCACGAAGGTCACGGCGTTGGCAGGGAACGATCGGATGAGCGACGGCGAGATGCCGCGCACGAAACGCGCCGGTCCGCCTTCCTTGTAGAGCTTCTGCACACAGTCTACGACGCCGCTGTAGCGTGGATTCGTGAGACTGTCGGCCTGCATCACAGACTTGACCGTGTCCACCGGGAAGACCACGACCCAGTACATGAATCCGGCGTAGCCGCCGGCAAGCGCGATCGCCTGGTACGTGCGCACGTGCTCCTTCTCGGGACTCATCTTGGGCGCACTGTGCACGAACTTATTGAGCAGGAACTCCTTCGCGTGCTCGTACGCCATGAAGTACGCCGTGTTGCCAAGCATCTCGCGCTGCGCGAAGGGCACGAGCCCGCGGTACATGCTGCGGATGCCGCCCTGGCTGTACACCTCCTTCACGCACTGCCAATTGCTGATACGCGTGCGGCTGTGCGTGTGTTGAGTCTGCAACAAGAGAGAGGCTTTGTTAGCATCAAGGTGGGCGTATACGCGAAAAACAATGGGCGTGTTAAACTCACCTGCATGCGGATCTTGATGATCTCGAACGGCGTGTACAGGAAGCCCTCGGTGAGCCCCGTGGACATGCCCGCGGCGATGAGTCCGTACTGTGGCTTGTTGTCGAAGACAAAATTGTTGTAGAAGTACCGGTACTGACCCATGAGGCCAAAGAGCAGCGACGCACTGAATACAACATGATCAGTATGTTAGTCAGTGAAATGGTCATTCATGATCTCAATTGCAGACGCCTTCGTACCTGACCGCCGAGCGAAAGATCTGCGGCGATGCACCACGGTAGAGCGAGGCCACGCCGCCCTCGCGCACGCTCTTCTGCAGACAGTCAAACGGGCCCGTGAACGCGCTCGCCTTCTCGGTCTGCATGCGCGCCTTGACGGTCTCGAGCGGGTACCCGACGATGGCCTCGCAACCGCCCCCCACGATGCCGCTGATGAAGTTCTTGGTCGTGACGATCGCCAGCGACTGCTCCTTGGGGACGCTCGTACTCTTGGATGTGGACGTGGAGGTGGTCGTAGTGATGGTGGCTGCTGCGGTGGCGGACGCCGCGACGGCCGGCAGCGTGGTGTCCATGTTCAGGAGGTTGCACGCAGGCAGGCGATGACGCGCCAGGAATCGGATAATTGGTGGCGTCTTGATAGAGGACCGGCGCACCTTTTTGATCTGCAACCTGCATTTCATCCAATCATTCACTGTGACGACATGGAGTGATCATAGCTCATTATGAAACACCTGAAATCGAATATAGAGTACAATATGATGCAGAAGCTGAGGTACTTGCAACCCAGCGGAATGTTCACTTGAGGTCAAGAAACCGTTAAGAGCCTTGCATAATTTACTATCTCTTTAAATGAATAGGTATACTTTGTCCATTATTCCCTCTCTCTACATATGTTTTCCTTATTTTTGACCTTTAGGCCAATAAATGAGCGTGAATCTTGCCACGATCACCAGCGAACAAGTATGAGTGGGAGAGAGTGAATGCGCACGGCACCTGGTTTCCGTAATACAAAATAAAGTGACTCACCTTGTTGGATGAAAACGCCAGCCGTTACATAAATATATAGTGTGGCACATCAACTGAGTCACACTAAATATCTCACTTCAACTCTGGGTGCGCTTCTTTCTCAGCACTTGCTCGTAAATCTCCCCAAGCAGCCGAGCACGCGCCATCATGCTGAAGCCACCCGTGCGTCCCAGCGGCGGCCCGTCCCCGGAGGAACCGCATGTGCAGACAGCACTCGCGCGCGACCCGATGCTCTGGCGCTCGTCCAAGACCAAGGACGCCACCGCGGCCGCCATGGCGGCTGCTACAGCCGCGGAAGTGACACACGGCAGCATCGTGAAGGAGGGGTTCCTCGTGAAGAAGGGTCACGTGCTGCGTACGCAGAAGGAGCGCTACTTCGTGCTGCGCCAGTACACGCTCAGCTACTTCCGCGCCAAGTGGAACGAGAAGAAGAGCAAACCTCCGGGGATGCTGCCGTCTTCGCTCAAGGGCGTGCTGGAGCTCACGACGTCTGACATTATTACACCGGCGCCGCACTCCGACCAGTGGTTCCGCATCCAAAAGCTCCCGGACGCCGACGGCAAGAGCTACAAGCTAGACCTCAAAGGTGAGAACGATCTAGGAACTGCAGTATGTATGTGAGACTGTCGTGTGCTAATGTGGTTGTGGTGCTTTTGTGCAGCTGCGAATGTGGAGGAGCGACAGGAGTGGATTGATGCGCTGCGTGGAGTCTGCCGGGTACGTTTGAAGTACGATGGCTAAAGTGCTACATGGAGCTAATTGCGTCTACTATGTATGTGTGTGTGTCTTCTTGTCAGAACACGCTCTTGCTGAAGCAGCAGGCGATGTACGCAGCGAGCCTTCGCATGAATCTCAACCGAGTGACAACGATCCGCCACGGCCGCGACGCAACGATCATGTACACATTCCCGTCGCTAGTGGGCACGTTGATGCTTGACGACCCGAAAGTCGCCTCCGTGGCGGACTTACGCGCGTCGTTCATGATTCTCCATGAGCTCGTGCTTTTGCAGAAATTGGTGGAGCGGATCAAGTCCACGTGGGGGCCACCAGCTCAGTGGACGGCGGAGCAGTACCAAGAGCTGGCGCAGAGTATAAGCCTCGCACAAGAGAAGTCAGGAGCGGCGCATCTGGACGGAAACAACATTCTCGCAGAAGCGTTTCAGCTTCGTTACCAGTTTGAAGAGATTGCGGAGAACCAGCCGAAGATCCGACAGATCCAGGACGTGCAGCAGAAGAACAGCGAAGCAGTGCTTGGGGCGGATAGCATGGCCACGAGAGGGGCGTCGAGCTCAATTATCCTCCCATCTGCTCCACCTCGACTGCGCTGTCCAACCATTTACAGCTATTACTCGACTTTTGAGCAGCTATCAATCACGACGTCCAGTGATCTGTCGCCCCGAAGCTCCGCAGGTGGGAGAAGCACTAGCGGTGCCGCTCCACTCACCCCACGCAGTGCGACCATTGCAAAATATGCGCATCTGTACTTGGAAGACGACGCTCGCACGAAGAAGCCGTGGAGCTGGGAGCGCAGTGTCGAAGACGACTTGATCGAAGGATGGAAACATGGTGATGAAGATGGAGGTCACAAAGAGTTGGCTCGTATCGTCGAGGTGCTGTGCGATCGCTTCTCTCATGACAAGATCTACACGTACATCAACGACCACGCGATGATACTGTTCAACCCGCACCGGATCCTGCAGACGTCGAAGTTTACGTCCATCTACGACGAGCAAGTGGTTCTCACGTACGCGATGACACCGTACGTACACTCGCAGCTCGCGCCGCACCCATTTGCGATGGCAAAGCAGGGACTGCTGCGACTGTTCTATAAACAAGCAACTATTGAGAAGACGACGAAGAGCAACAACGATAATTCACTGTCGTCACTCCCGACGCAAACGATCTTCCTCAGCGGCGAGAGTGGAAGCGGGAAAACAGAACTCGCCAAGGAGTTGCTTAAGTACTTTGTTCTCTCGGCTCAGCCGACATCGTCGACCGCTCGCGGTAGCCGACCGAAAGTGAAGCTGTTCACGAGTTCGACCAAAAGCACCACCCAGATGCGTACAGAGGAGACGCGCACGATGGCTCTGTTGGAAGCGAAAGGAGTGGACAAGTACGAGATTGTGCTGTTGGATCTGTATCCCGAGCGGTGGTCGGAGATGACAAGCGTGAGTAAGAGCAAGCGGATTCCACAGGTGCACATCGACGGGCATTTTTTTGGTTTTTACGAGAAGTTGGAGAGTCTGGAGGACGAAGAGCAACTTCGCATGTACTTCAAGAACCCTCACGCGGCGAGGAAACTCAGCACGGTGCTCGACTCCAACATTCTGCTAGAAGCGTTTGGCAACGCCACGACGTCGATGAATCTGAATTCGTCTCGATTCGGGAAGGCAACGACGCTCTACTTTTCATTCGACCGCCACCCGTCCGAGTACCAAGTTTTCGGATGTCGCTTGGTCCCTTTTTTGCTCGAGAAATCACGAGTCACGAGTATGAAAGGAGAGTTGGTCAAGGGCGGAGTGTCGGAGGCGAACTTTCACGTGTTCTACGCGCTGGTGTCGGGCGTGAATGCGATCCCGTATATGCGTCTGCTGGCGAAGGACTTACGTCTGGACAGCGCCTCAAGCGAGACCTTTGTGTACCTGGGCAAGTGCAAGCACAAGCTGCAAGGCGCGTGGACAGAAGACGAAACGTGGAAGAAAGACGTCGAGCGCTGGCAGAATGTCCTGGACGCAATGAACAGCATGGACTTGTCAGCTGGTCAGCAGCGAGCAATTTTCCAGGTGCTCAGCGCGATCCTTTGGCTCGGGAACGTCGATTTTCAGTGGAACAGCATGACGAAGAAGCTAGAGATGGCGTCGCAATCGACGGAGTCTGCTGAGAGCAATGTCGTTGCTCTCTTGGGCTTGGAGTCGGTGGCGCGTCTCGAGAGTATGTTGTTCACGAAGCACATCCAGCTGGCTTCAACAGGCGAGTCGTTCGACATTGCGCTTGAGAAGGGCCAGGTCTCCCACCTTCGAGACACGCTCGCGCGGTTGCTTTACCAGGTGGTGTTCCACTATCTCGTTGCGCAGATGAACGAGGCGACCAAAGTGGACAACGCAGCGCAGCTGGAGGCGAACAAAGCAAACGAGAACCTTCGAGTGTTGAAGCTTGTGGACGTGTTCGGTTTTGAGAACCTGGATCGGAACTCGCTTGAGCAGTTGTGTATCAACTATTTGAGCGAGAAGCTCTTTGCTGCCGAGGAACAAGTCGTCAGCCAGCACTACGGGAGCGTCCAGATCCCTGTCAGTTCAGCCGAGAAAGACAAAGACGTGCTTTTCTTGTTTGAGCACCCGCTGGGCATCTTCGCGAGCCTGGAAGAGTTGACGGTGTTGCATCAGGGCGAAAATGAGAACTGGCAGCAGGAGCAAAAGAAGAATCAACTGCTGGTGCGAAATCTCTACGAAAGAAATGCCTTGCGTCTGCTGGATCCTCCGCGTCTCAACTGTGCGAATGGGAAACAGATGCAGATCGCGCTTCCGTTTGTTGTCCCGCACTCGCGAGAGTCTGTGGTCTACGATGCGAGCGAGTTTGTCAAGAAGAACTCGGACTTCCAGCACGCCAATTTGATGGAAGGACTAGAGACATCGTCGAATACCCATTTGCAAGAGATACTGGGATCGGTGAGAGACGCGTTCAACGTACCTTCTCAGAAGAACAAACGCGGACCAAGTACTATAGCAAGCGGCAGCAGTGGAGGCAGTCAAACGAACCAATTCCGTGCCCAGGTGCAAGCGCTGACTATGCAAGCAGATGACTCGATGCCGTTGTATATGCACTGCATTCGCTCAAACACCACCGGTCGCCCCTCAAACATTGAAGCTGAAGTCGTCGAGAGACAACTCAAGTCGCATCGTCTGCTGTCGCAGATTCGCTTGTGTGGTGAAGCGTTGAAGTCGTCATCCCACTCGTACGTCTCAATGAAAATGCCGAGAGACTCTTTCGTGAAGCGGTATCGAAGCCTGCTACAGCGACAAGCTGATGGCGCAGAACGCACTGAGATGGGTGATGAAGAGCTTCAGCAGCAGATCGAAAATCTGTTGTCAGTCAACGCAGCCCCATCGGACCAAGACCCTAAGCAGAAAGTCAAGATGGGGTCCGAATCTACTCTGCTGTTCCACTCGGCAGAGATTGTGGAGAAACTGGATCTGCTGCTCGAGCTCCGACAAACGCAAGCAGTCATCGTCATCCAGTCGTTCGCGCGAATGCTGAAAGACCGATACGCTTTCCTGGCAAAGCAGAAAGAGCGCAAGAGTCTGAAGAACGAGCTCATTGAGCTCTACGGCGAGGCGAACATGAAGAAAGTGGAGAAAATTTTGGACAAGTACCACTCGAAAGAAGACGAGCTGCGTGCGAAGATCGCTGTGAAGAAGAGGATTGTACGTGAAGAACACGTTCAGATCGAACATCTGGAGCGCGACCTCAAGTCACTGTGTCTGTCAAGTGAGGGAGGATTAAGAGCTGAAACAGTGAACGAGATCCTGTCGGACGAGAAGATTTGTGTACTGCTGCAGCAAAACGAGAGTATTGTGTCTGCGCTGCGCGACATGAGTCTGGATCCTAGCGTCTTGGCATCCCAGCTCGCGAACCCAGTGTTGCGGTCGTTCTACCAGGACCTCGTGGCAGTTCTTCTCGCGAAGAGAGCTGCGGCTATTGAGCTGGCTCGCGCGAAGCAAGCGGAGCAGCAGAAATGGTCACCGCAGCTCTCAATCGAAGACCGTGTGCAGAACCTGGTGACGAGCGATCGAGAGAAGTGGAAAGCAGCTGCGGCCTTCGAAGAGTGGAGCGAGCACCGAGAGAAACTGGAGGAAATCGGAGATGAGCCTGAGCTACTGGTGTTCCACCTGGAAGATGAAGAAATTGTTGCAGTTCTGGAAGATTTCGTCACAAAGTTGGAAGTGCAGAAGGCGAAAGAAGATTCAGAAAACCTGCTCATCGCGAGAATGCAAGAAGACTCTGCAAAGGCCCAGGCGCATGCGGCCGAAGTGGAAATGGAGCTGCTCGAGATGCTGCTCAAGGTGGAGCTCGACGAGAGTCTCATGGCTGCGATGCGCGAAGATCCGTTCTTCGTCCAGGCGCTGGAGAACCCGGTCCTCATTGCAAGCATGCAGCAGGTACGTGGTGATCATAACGTGTTTGTTTCTGAGCTGACAACTCTGAGCTGATACTAGCGTCTTTCTCCTTTGTGATGCTTTAGTTCGCGGTGAACCGACAAAGCCTCGCGTCTCACGGCGGATTGCAGAACCCAGTCGTGCGCAACTTCTTCCTCAAGCTCATCAACCTGTCGCGTAAGCACTGGAGATTTACTGATCTTGTTGACATTGTGTATGTCTGACTAATGCTGTTAAACTTACTTGCTTCAGTTACCATCCAGGCACAAGAGAGTTGAGCAGAAATGAACAACCAAAGTCGCATGCGCAGGCAACCAGCAACCAACTTACAAACGATCAATGAAGTTCGCTGCCAGCAGCTCGCGAACCCAGTTTCTCTTCATATTTGTTTTTGTTCTCATTTCTTGTGCTTCACATGTGCAGGAATCCTCTTTTTGGTCTTCCTGCTCTCTCTCTCTCTCTCAGCAACGGTCAATCATTCTCGTTCGACTCTCGTTGTCTCGTTCTCCACCAGTCAGTCAGCTAGCTAGTCGAAGGCAAAGTGACCGCGGAGCCGATCGCCAGAGTTACAGAACAGCGAGTGATACCGAGAGGTCGTCATCAAGTAGCCAGCCTTCTCACTCGCCTCGCCGCTCTGTCGGCCGTCCACCATCTAATATCTGAAGAACAGACCGGTGTCCTTCGGCTGGTCGTCCTTCTGCGGCAGACCGGTCTCACCGACGTCCCGCAAGATCTTGAAGTGCTCCTCGTCTGCCTCGACCTGCTCGAAGGACTTGGCGGTCTCCTCGGCGTGGACCTGCGAGAGCTCAGCGTACTCGAGCGAGCACTGCTTCATGAACTCGATCTCCTCAGTCGAGAGGTCGCGCAGGTAGCGCGCCGGCACGCCCGACCAGAGCTGGCCCGACGGGATCTGCTTGCCGTACGTCACGATCGAGCCGGCCGTGACGATCGACTTCTCGCCCACGACAGCGCCGTCTAGCACCTGCGCACCCGTGCCGATGATCACGTGGTCCTTGATAGTGCACGCGTGGATGATGGCCGATGGGCCGATCGTCACGTGGCTGCCGATCGACGTCGGGATGTCCTTGTGAATCTTGGCCACGTGCACGACCGCCTGGTCCTGGATGTTTGTGTTCTCGCCGATCGTAATGTGGTTCACATCGCCTGCGGTGATAGTACAAGGTGAGCCAAGACCCGTTAGTTAGACTCTCTCATGTACGTAATGGGAAGCGTGATGGCGGTCGTACCTCGGACGGTGGCGCCGTACCAGATCGAGCTGCCCTTGCCGACCTTGACGTCGCCGATGACGGACGCGTTCGGGGCGACGAAGGCACCGGCCTCAAAAGTCGGGCGGCGGCCAACGTTCGCGACCGCGCGCGTCGATGGGTTCACTGCGCGTCCGTAAAGTTACCAGCATCCATTCCACACACATACACACAACACACACAAGAAAGCATTAATGTCGTCATGTCCATCGGCTGAGAGCAGCTCATTTAGCGAAGGGCTAGGAAGGGCGTGATATGGACGGCGGTACGTACGGTGCTCGGTGTAGGTGAGCGCGCCCTCGAGGGAGACGCCGACGCGGTCAAGCGACTGGCCCACGGAGCGGATGGCTTTGCCCACGACCTCGGCGGATTGCTTCCACATGCTACGCTTTGCTCTTCTTCACTCGCTCGCTCACTCTGGTTCCGCTGGTCTCTTTTCCTTCCAGAGCCCCCCGCCGTCCGTCCGATGCGCCTGTGGCTCGGCGACGCGAGAGAGCTTCTATTGGGAGGTTGTGTAGCTCGCTTCTACTTACAAATATCAATATTAACCCTTGTATTGGAAGCGGATTGTGGAAAGTGCCTTTTTACTGTTTTGCCAATGTATATTTCTTTGATTTGGATAACATGTGGAATGTTATGATGCAACTAGCACTTGGAATTCGAATTTGTACCAAAGCAGAATAGACGTGGAATCCACTGTGCGGTTTACTCATTGAAAGTCTAGCATTGGATTCAGCGTGGCGCACACTACTTGCCGCACTTGCATTTGCTTCTTTCAGCTTGGAAGTGCTCACTCACGCTCATCAGCACCACCATCTCGGAGACCATGCAGCCGCGGCGCGAGGTGCTGAGCGAGTACGACTACTCGGTGCGCGCGAACCTCGCGAGCAGCACCATCTGCGGTGGAGTGCACGAGCCAACCGTGGCCCTGAAGCTCCACCTCACGCAGCAGGACTCAAACAGCGAGCGCCAGGTACGGTAGTGCTTGTGCGTTTGGAGCTCTTGGGTGAATGGATACAAAAGCGATCTTCGCTCCTCATGCTTGTGTTGTGTTGCTGCAGGTGATGCTGGAGCTGGACGAGGAGCAGCTCGCGCAGCTGCTGGACCAGTTTGCAGTCATCGCCAAGGTGCGCCTTTTGTCGGTGTATCGCCCAAATAACGTCTGGAGTTCGAAGTGATGAAAGCTTTCCTTGTCTACTTTTCCCCCAGGAGCTCACAAGACGCTCATGAACGAACGAGGAGTTCCGCAAAGCAGTCACCCATGAGCCCACGAGACTTGTTTTTCAAATCCAAGTTGCTTCATTTTTCTTTTATCGCCCGCCATCGCGAGTTCCACAAGCAAAAAAAATTCTCTTCCTTCCATCCAACCAACCAGCCATTGAGCTCCTCTCTCACCTCACTCGTCACAAAGCTCTCACTCAATAGCTGCCGCAATCTCTGTCTCTCTCTATGCTGTCGCTTCTTGTCATGAACGCTTAGTCGTCCATGAAGAAGTAGTTTCCCGTGGACTTCTGCTCGACATCCTTGACCGAGTTGTACTTGTTGATGCGCGGGCGGTAGTTCGTCGGGTCTCGTCGGAACGTGATCTGCAGCTGCTTGAGGAACGAGTTCATGCCGCTGAGCAGGCTCTGCGGCGTGCGCGCCGTACACTCGACGCCCGGTCGGCCGTCGTAGACCACCACACGGTCCGCCAGGTACGTAGCCATGATGAAGTCATGCTCCACGATGAACGCCGTCTTCTTTGAGTGCAGAATGAAGCGCTTGATGACCTTGGCAGCGATGATACGCTGCTCCGAGTCCAGGTATGCGGACGGCTCATCGATCAGGTAGATGTCGGCCGGCTTGCCCAGACAGAGTACGATGGCCACACGCTGCAATTCACCGCCGGAGAGGAACGGCACGGCCTGGTCGATGATGTTGTCGATGTTCAGCGGCTTGGTCACGTCCGTCGCGAACTGCGGGTGCACAATCGACTCGCGAATGCGGCGGTGCAACAGCTCGCGCACCGTGCCCTGGAACTTGGGCGCAATCTTCTGCGGCTTGTACGAGATCGTGGACGAGTCGTAGCGCAGCGCGCAGGCGTCCAGCAGGTCCTGGTCGCCAGTCGCCTCGGCCTTCTCCATCTCGTCTGACTTGAGCAGACCCGCGAGCATGCGAATGAACGTCGTCTTGCCCGTGCCGTTCTCGCCGAGCATGCAAATGATCTCCGAGTTGGTGAAGTCACCCGTCTCCACGTGCAGCACGAAGGCCGTCTCCTTCTGCTTCGAGACCATGGTCTTCGTCATGTCCGGATACGTGAACACGTTCTTCGAGTCGCCGTCGTGGCTCGAGAGCTCGTCGGCCGTCTGCGCCACCTTGAACGTGAGCTCTTCCGTGCGGAAACGCAGATTCTCGGTCGGCACGAAGCCCGCCAGAAAGATGTTGATGCCCTCGCGCACGCTAAAGGGCATCGTCACCACGCCGTAGGCGCTCGGCGTGCCGTAGAGCACGCAGATGTAGTCCGAGAGGTAGTCCAGCACGCTCAGGTCGTGCTCGACGCAGATCACGTACGAGCGGCGGTCGTTCTCGACCATGGAGCGGATCACGAGCGCGGCCTTGAGGCGCTGACGCACGTCCAGGTACGACGACGGTTCATCAAACATGTAAATATCGGCCTTCTGCACGGCCACGACGCCAATCGCGAAGCGCTGGAGCTCGCCACCGGACAGGTTTTCGATTTCGCGCTCCTGCACGTGCGCCAGGTCGAGCTCCTTGAGAAAGTGGTCGAGCATCTCGGGCTTCTCGCACTTGGACGCCAAGATCGCGCGCACCGTGCCCTTGACGGCCTTGGGGATCTTGTCCACGTACTGTGGCTTCGTGATCGCCTTGAGGTTGTCCTCGAGGATGCGCGTAAAGTAGTTCTGCAGCTCCGAGCCGCGGAAGTGCGTCAGGATCTCCTGCCACTCAGGCGGGTTGTCGTACTTGCCCAGGTTCGGCTTGAGCTTGCCGGCGAGCACGCGCAGCGCCGTGGACTTGCCGATACCGTTCGTGCCCACGAGTCCGAGCACCTGGCCGGGGCGCGGCATCGGCAGACGGTGGAGTTTGAACGTGTTCGCGCCGTAGCGGTGCGTCGTGTTGCTCTCCAGGTCCTTGGGGAGGTTGATGATGTTGATTGCCTCGAACGGGCATTTCTTCACGCAGATGCCGCAACCGATGCAGAGCGACTCAGACACGAACGCCACCTTGCTCTTCGGGTTCACCTCGATACAGAGCTTGCCTACAGATAGCAGACAGGGAAAAAGAAGGGGGAGGGGGATGTTAGCTATCACGCTTCCATGCATGTCTGTGTGCGTACGTGTATGCGTACTGTGCAGAGAGGAGGAGGCGTTCAACAGCCACACACGACGCCAAGTGATCATTTACAACCACTCACCCATGCGAACGACGGGACAGGACTTGCGGCATTCCTGGCGACACTTCTTGGGCTTGCACTTATCCGTGCTGACAATGGCGATACGCGTGAGCTTGTCCGACATGCTGCCCTCTGTCTCTCTCTCTCTCTAGCGACGCGTCTTGTTGGCGAATAACAACAGCCCGAAGGGAACAAGCGAAGGAGGGGACGAGGGGGACTGATGGCTCTTCTTCGACTGCCTGCACCCTCGGACTGGCCGCGCGTTTCGGATTTGGCTGGTTCAGCCGACAGACCTCTCCGAATGCATACCCGACTCGATCGGTATAGAGAGGGTATATGTTTTTAGCAGCACTGGCAGCCAGCAAGGCGACATTAGCAAGGTTCAAAAGGTTTTAGGTGCTGGGCCTTTTCAACCCGCGCATGATGCCATCAGGAATGCATGAGGAAGAGCTCTCTTTACGAGCCTGTGGTCCATGTCGAGATCAGCATTGACGGCTACTGCTACAGCCCAGCTTGATTTCAGTAACTAACTACGCGCGGTGTCAATAGGCCATCATAAAACGTTGAGAAAGCCAAGGACAAGGCGAACGAAAAACAAAGCGGAACGTAGATAGTTAAATGTAAATGCGCGAGGCGCACGCGTAAGCGTGTGCGAACTCGGAAGCCGGGATGGGGTGGTCTATGGTGAGCAATCGGGCGTGGTTGGGGATGTACAAAACGGATGTGTGTGTTCTTGATTCGCTCGGGCTTCTTTAACTTACTGATCTAACACCATGGACGAGGCGCCGCTGGCCACCTTGGCCGAGTCCTTCTCCATCGAAGACGCGTTGAGCTGCTCCTTGAACTTCTGCGCGGCGGCGGCAGGCTCGATGAGCGTGATGTTCTGCTCGAGCTCGCGCAGGTCGCGCTCCTTGGCGAAGCCCTTGCTGGCCTTCATTCTGTTGTTGTAGAAGCGCTGCTCGCGCTTCTCCTTGATCTGCTGCACGCGCTCGATGGCGTGGATCGTAGCGCCCATGAGCTCGCGGTCGTACTTGACGGCGCGGTTGCGCACCTTCTCGAAGTCGAAGGTCGTGTCGAGCGCCATTTCCTTGCCGGCGGCCTTGCGGAACGACTTGGTCCATTTCACCTTGCGTGGGTTGCGCTTGCGGTTGAAATTCTTGTGGCACTTGGAGCGGCAGAAGCGGAAGATCTTGCTGTCGTTGCGCACGAACGTCATGCCGTGGCCCGGGTACACCGGGCTCGAGCAGAAGTAGCACGTGTTGATTCGCATGGTGGCTGCTGCTAACTAGAGGAGGAGTCGCTTGTCAGTCCGTCAGGTGCCCGCGCGCGTGTGTTCGCTCGCTCGCTGTCTCACTCAATCACTCGATCTGTCTGCGTGCCGACTGAAGAGCGCTGTCGTCGTGAAAGCAGTGCTGCTTGAAAAGCCACCACTCAAACTGATTGGTTGGCTCCCAAACCCCGAGCAATTCTTTTTGCGTGCTTTTCCAGGAGCGCAATTCATTTCCTTCTGACTCGACAGCCGGAATAAGAAAACCTGAGGCACTAGCATACAGAATATTCAGTGATAGCTTGCGGTTTGATAGACCTATTACTGAGTGCTCAGTGTGTAGCATGGTGATCGCCTCGGCTTGACTGGGTTTTTGCTGCAAAAGCAGGCAAAAGGTCTATCACACATGCAAAGAGGAGGCTGATCATTGACCCAAGAACGACTTCAGACGTGCAGTCCGATGCGGAGCTGCTGCGCGTGAAGAATTGACCCAAGCGTCGGGATGAGATGCCTCGCCAACGAGATTGTCAAGCTGGTCGATCGTCTCTATTCGTGAAGCCTCCAACGACGCTTGACACTGAAATGTGGCACCGTCGCGACACACCATTTTGTGCGTTGCTACGTCGAGGCGACTCTAGATTGGTGGCCCGCCATACGCACACATGACCTCAGGACAAGCTCGTGACAGTCTGGTTGATTGCAAGCTGCTGTCGAGAAGCGTTACACGATTGTGTCGTGGCTTGTGTGATAGTATGCTACCAAGCGTTTCGACTAATGCGAACTGAAAAAGCGAGTCCGACGACACGAGAGTTAGTCAAGGAATGTCTGTGGCGAAGAAGGCGGCAAGTGAGTACAACCTGTGAGGATAGAGTTGTAAGATCTACGCACGACACACTGAGATGGAAAAGTCTCCGGGGCAGCAGCAGAATCCACCGACCGAACCAGAAGCTTCAGATGGAGAGAACATTCGCGACACTTTGCACTCTCTTCCAACTACTGGGCCGTGGAGATCACTCAGCGGCGGACACCATGAACGCCAGCTGCGGTTCACGGAGACCAAGCGCGAGGCTCTTGATACTTCAGAGTCAAGTGCAGTGTGACGTTCAGTTGCGACCAAGCTCTTCTCCGTTGGCTTCATTATGTCAGATGTGTAGAACTCATTCTGTCTGACCTGTGTTGCTTGTTGCTGCCATCCCACGAGGATCCATGATTCAGCTCTACAACTTGGCTCAAAAGTCATCCACTGCGGTGGCTCAATATCGCACTCGTGGAGAGGCAGAAAGAGGTACAAGTATTTTCATTTGGTTACAGAGAAAGCAAAGCGCGCTCGTGGTGGCGCGATACTACTTGGAGGTGGGCGAGGTCAGTGGAAAGCATTGACCACACTACCGCTAGAGAAGCACAGTGGTGCTGTCAGATAACAATTCTCACTATCATGAGTGTCCACGCAGGCTTAGCACGTGACGGTGCTCGGCTGACCCTTGCACGAGCCCTTGCTGCCCTTGACGGTGATGCCCGAGAACGTCCAGCCCGACACGACACTCGGGTTGACCACGATGTCGTAGATGTTGGTGGCCGTGCCGCTAAGCCCCGAGATGGTGATGTCCTTGATGGTGACAGCGCTCGTGGGGCTGCCGGTGTACCCGCCCTTGCTCTTGCTGTAGTCCGAGTGCATCACGATGGCGTTCTTGACGTTCGTGAGCACGTTGTCGGTGTAGGAGACGCCCGTGACGAGACCCTTGAGATCGATGATGGTCTTGATGCGCAGGCCGTTGACGCTGTTGATGATCTTGTTGTTCTTGACGATGAGACCCGAGACCGTGTCCGAGTCGTCGACGGCGTCGCCACCCAGCGAGCCGATGGAGATACCGTGGCCTCCCGTGCACGAGTTGCCGGAGAAGACGGTGTTAGTGCTCGACTGCATGGCGAGGCAGT
Source organism: Globisporangium cederbergense (assembly GCA_023334245.1). Taxonomy (NCBI): domain Eukaryota; phylum Oomycota; class Peronosporomycetes; order Pythiales; family Pythiaceae; genus Globisporangium; species Globisporangium cederbergense. Next base: position 5,302 of record JAASGO010000229.1, on the reverse strand, counting down.
CGTCCTGGTTCTTGATGACGTTGTTGGAGATGGTCACGCCCGTGTTGTAGCTCAGGTCGAAGCCGTCCGTGTTCTTGGCGAGTCCGTCGCCGGCGCTCGAGTCAAGCGTGAGCGACGAGAGGGTCGTGTCCGTGGAGCGCAAGATACTGAATGTGCGGAAGGGCGAGTTCTTGAGCGTGAAGCCCGAGAGCGTGGACGACTCGACGTGGTTGAGACGGAAGAAGACAGGGCGCGTAATGCCCGTCCCCTGCTTCCAGTACCACGCTCCCTGGCCGTCGAGCACGCCGGTGCCGCTCACCTTGAGGTTCGTGCCGGTGAGCAGCACGAGCGGACCGGCCCAGGCCTTGGTGCCGAACGTCGTGGTCCCCTCGAACGTGATGGTGGCACCCGACTTGACCTTGGTCAGGTCGAGGGTGACGCCCGCGGGGACGCTCAGGTTCGAGATCACCACGGCGCTGCAGGAGTTAATGCTGCTGGAGCTCGAGTAGGTTCCCGAGAGCGTGCAGCCGGCTTCAGCCTCCTGGCGCATCATGGGTGCGGCATCAGTAGTGGTGATAGCACTGGCGGCGACGAGCGCGAGGACGAGGGCGGAGAAGTTGAGCTTCATGTTGGTGTTCTTGGAAGAGGCGACAGTGGTGGTTGTGGTTGTGGTGTCGGTGAGAGGAGGCAAATTGTAGAATGAGAAGCTGGGAAGGATCTATCTGTGGGGAGGGGGGTGTTGGATTGTCAGCGCTAGTGTTTCTCTGTCTGTAACCCCCACGTCTCAAGACTTTACCGTCTGCAAAGAGCTTCGGATTCCTCGCTGTATTTACTCATCTTTGTCTGGAGTTCACAAGCTCTCACTCCAGTCGATTGTCCATGTGTTCAGCTCCAGATGGGGTGCTTGCTGACTAGGAACAGGACTTGCAGAGCCTTTCCATTGTAGGTCCGTTGCCTCTTCAATTCGTTGTGAGCTGTGTAGTGAGACTACAATGTTTGTGCATGGACTGGAAATGCCCCCAGCTGCTTCCAGCGCACAGTCGTTCTGCTCCGGAGATCAGCAGCCTTCAACCTTTACCAGACCACCCTTGAAGTCTGTGCGGTTGTACGCCACTAAATGTCAAGCCTATCCATAGAAATGTCATTTAGCACCGATGCCAGTCGTCTTGGCGACAGGTGCGGGTGTCATGTACTCGCCTAAGGATACAAAATATTGGTGTGGTTCGCATTGGTTCCCCGCAGTACTGCATGTGGCTAAAGGAGCAGCGGCTTGGGAGCTCCAGCTGTAAGAGCCCTGCAAACAACTACTATATTAGAGCACGTGCAGGTCCTTATCGGCGACTTCCGATCTGTTGTGGCGATGCCGCTGTTTTGGTGACTCAAGTGGTCCTTTTGATCTTAAAGTATCAGAAACCGGCTCTATCGGGAGTGTCCGCTCTCAAGTGTGAGATGGACAAAATAGTTGGGGAGCGAATTTTCTCTGAAATAGCGTCGAGTTGAATAGACCAAATTACAGTACCTGCATTAGGGTTTGATCTGATCATTCCTGATTTGCTGTAGGTCAATCCTCGTTTTCTTAGGGAACGCAGGACACTTTCGATGCGCTCCAGCAAAGCTCAACTGGCACAAACTTGTAAGGGCTTTCCATTAGTTGTATAATCTGCCCGACATTTTCCAGTTTCTATGGTGATCTCCAGTCAGGAGTGTGGTGACGCGGCTTCACGTGGTTATTTACAGTTGTATGAGGTATCATCCCCAGCCGCTTCCAGGGCTCATGTGTTCTGATTCGGCGGCCAGCATCCTTCAGGTTTCTTATCTTTAGGTTTCTTATGCAGGAGCTCATGGATGCCATTGCGAGCGTGAAGAAGTAAGCCAGTTGAGCTGCGATTACGCCTACCTGAGTACCAGTGATGGACTGCACTTCCCAGGCTCTGACTAGATTACATGTCTAATGTTGGCGGAGAGCCCTATAAAAGCGGCTCGCGCACATCAAGGCACAGCGCATAGTTTAGGACGCTGCTTACATTTGATTTGGCCACCGAGGATTCCTCTCACTAAGGCAACCACACCGCAGCGTCGGTCTTCTTATTGCCAGTGTTAGTGAGTAGGCCCTGGAAATGACCGCTCAAAATTTTCGCGATGGGCACCATTCAGTGCCGCTCATCCCCCAGCAGAACGAATCTATGGATAGGCAAACTATTTCTGCGTGTGTTGTCCAAATGTCAAAGGTAGGAACAGTTCATCGCATGTGAAAGTGTACAACAATGGCAACTTAAGGCCAGCACAGCGGGAACCTACCGAGGTGCTTGTGTAGCTTACTAAATGACGAAGTCTATTTTATCATGACGCAAGGTGGTAGTGCTCGATAGGCATGGGTTTTCTGCAGGCGCTTGTCTATTAATGCTGTAGCATTCCGGTTCTTGTCCCTTCGGTGGCCAAAGGGACCAAAATGGTCTGACAGTGGAGGAGTCTCAGTTGTCGCCTCGTTCGTCCTTCCTCTCGCTGATGATGAGCGCTTTTGCGCTCGTTCGTCGGTGAGTGAGCAACGATGCGTAAAAAGAGAGTAACCAAGAGCAGAAACATGATCACGGACGACGGACTGGAGGCTCGTGATCCGCGGTCGAGGCGGCTGTCAGGCGAGCGTTACCTCGCTTGATTGTGAAGAAAATGTCGATCGCATGCAGCGATCCAACCAGCAGTGTTGGACGAAGAGTTGTCATGATTTTATAACAGGAGTTGTAGTTTCCACAACGATGATGATTCAAATGCCACCATCTACACCATGTCCATCGCTCGGAGAGAGTTGCATTGCAGTTCTGCTGAAAAAGATTGCAGTCGATGGCGCGAACTGTCGGTCGGTACTGTAATCATGGAGAGTGTGGTCGCGCCGTTTGACTGGCTTCTCATGCGCAGGATCTGGTTGAGAAGAACGTATTGGCCGTGTATCAAACGAAACGATCTTGAGAGTCAGGTGAGCTGTGCTTCTGTAGGGGAGAGACAATTTGATGTTCAGCTCCATGATCACAATTCTGTGTACGCCGAGTGTCAATGTCGCCCAATGGAGCGAACAGTAGCAGCTCAATTCTCCAATTTGACCGACAGGCAGCTTTTGTATCTCCACTTAGCTGGTTGACAGGATTGAGCAGCTCTCACGATCCTGTCGACCAGCTTCGTGCGAACGCGTTGGTCTTCTCCACCCTAGAACACTGCAAATGATGTGAGCTGAAGATTTCCCAGCTGTTTCTCGCGCACTGATGTGCTGTTCTGTTCTGCCAGTCAGCAGCGTTCAACATTTCTTGCAGTCGCACTTAGAAGCTAATAGAAACATACAACCGATCCTATCCGTTGCTCGCTGATTAGTCTCCGACCTTCCAGTGCGCTCGCTATTCACTTCGAAACTGCGCATTTTGACTGTATCTCTTGTGATATCATACGTAGCATCGACAACTCGAGACACGAGCTTGATAATTCTACAGCATCGAGACTGCACTGCGTAAGAAGAACATAAGAATGTGCGCCCCGTGCCTATAGCATCCACGCATATGACTCCATCCGAAGCAAGAAGTGGTGTTAACCAACCAGATAGCACTCGATGGTTCGAGAGGATGGTGAACTCTGCAGTGTATCTCAACTCACCGCGAAGTTCATGTCGCCCATCCAGATGACGCACATAAAATCCTGTGTGTATGATGCCGATCCAGTGGTGCATGCTATATATATTATTCGACTCGAGACAACTGATACTGAGTGTCCGCACGTAGGGACAGAATCAAAAGGTGGCGCCAGGAAGACGAAAATGAGTGCTGTTGCATGTGGTCAACGCCATAGTGCCGGAAAGTTGCCGGAGAGGAATGAGAAGAAAAAACTGTCAATCATCTACAGTGCTGGCAGGAGGTATACAGTGCTGGCAGGATGTATACAGTGCTGGCAGGATGTATACAGTGCTGGCAGGAGGTATACAGTGCTGGCAGGAGGTATACAGTCTGGCAGGAGGTATAAGACCACCACATTTTTTATGCGCGAGACTCAAGAAGAAAGTGTTGTAAAAACGTAATTACATTTTTCAACTCGCCTAATGAAGACCAATCGTTTGGTGAGCTTATTTCCACGATCAAATCACTATTGGCGTCACAAAAGAAAATAACGCCCCGAGCTCCTGGAAGAAGATATAAACCACTTGGCACCGTTATAGTAACTCTACCAATCTCTACCAATCTCTACCAATCTCTACTAATTTCTGCGCAAACGAACGCAAATCAAAATAGAGAATAGTAGATAATGACACGCAGAGTTTTCACGGCAACGACAGTAAACTGTCACCACCGCGTCTCATCGCTGTAACCCGATGAAGAGCAGATCCACACCTTGTCTAGGGATAGATCTGCAGACTTCCCGCACTCACGAAGCGTAGGATGTTGAATGCTGCATTCTCGTCGCGACCAGCTTTGTACTTGCACTTCGGACAGCTAAAGACGTCGTTGCTTCCAAGCTTGAGATGAAGGCGACTGCATCGACCACACGTTTTACTGGTGTACATCTCCGAACACACCACGAGCGACTTGCCTTGAACTTCACACTTGGCCTACAGTAGCTCTCGGAATCGATAATGGTTCAGACTCAGTATGCCTTCATTGAACCGATTGTTTCTTGCGCTGCTTTTTTCACCATGTCCTTCGTCTGGAAGATCGGGAGCAGGATCACGTCATAATGCTTGGTCAAGTACGCGCTCGTCTGGTAGTGCAGCTCCTTCACGCAGTTCTTCATCTTCGCCGTGCAACTCAAGAACGTACGCTTGGCTCTCGCGTATGCTCTATACTGTCGGTGCGTTGACTTCTTGGATTGATTCTTGAACTTGGACATCACACTTTGCGCTTCATCCCGACGAGCTCGTAACTTGTCCAGATACGTCTTTGTGTCTCGTCCGAACTCGATCACGTTACCTTCCAAGTCTACGCCAGTCACGAATGCCTGGATCCAGCGCGATACACTTGCCGCGATTCTCGTATTCAAACGGCTGGACGTACCCTGGGATGGCGACGTACCAAAAGCCGTTACAGTTCAGGATCTTGATCTCGTTCTTGAGATCCACGTGTGAATCCATCTTCACACGAATGTCCTTCAAGCAAGAGATCGACAACAAGTACGCAGACTTCATCTTCTTGATAGTCGCGTCTTTTCCGTCCTCGCTCACTATGGTGTGTCACGCAACGACAAGAGTGAGCACACACGATTGGGAGCTGGAACTCCCACAAAAGCCACCACTGATATTCAATGTAGCGCGCTCTTGGTAGATCTTTGACTGACAACATGCAGAGGCATGGAG
>JAASGO010000228.1:0-35016 GCA_023334245.1 Globisporangium cederbergense | reverse complement strand
CTGATACGCACGGAGCCCATTTATCTACACCTGATTGAGGTGCTGCTAGCATGTCTATGTGTTCGCAAGGTGAATATCACAGGCTCCACCACCCGATTGCTTTCGCAGACGGAACTCGCGATCAATGTCGACTTTGCTGTGTACTTTGATCCAGAGCACGAAGGCAAGTGTATCGGCGTAAGGGGTGCTAGAGGAGAAGACGCGGATGGCGGAAGCTACAAAGCAGCGGCTCGCAAGACGATGTTCAAGCTTAGCAACCTGCGCGAGAGCTCACTCGACGCGATGGCCGATGCTCAGGCGCGATGGAGAGAAACGCTTTTGCAGCTTTTGCACACACGATCAGTGTGGCAACCGGAGGGCTGGCGAGTTTCTTCAGGCAACGATCAGCGACTGCAAAATGCAGTGGTGGATTTGTCTTCAGTTGCTACTACTCCTGGTTGTGTTACAGTCTCATCAGGGACGGAATCGAAATCGTTCTACCTCGAGCGTAGCATTTTCCAGCAGAACAGCTTCAAGCACCGTCTGGACTATACCGAAGGGCCACATCGCATGCGTATTCGACTCGTCCGAAGCTATGAAAGCTGGGATGCTGGTGAGAAGAAAAAAGAAGTCACTGCAGGAATGCCGTACGCCCCCTCAACTGATTCTGAGCGCGATCAGCTGAAGTTGGATGGAACAAGTGCTGGCGACCAACAAGATTCGCGAAATCGTGAACAGAACGACGATCCGTTTGGAAAGAGTCGAGAGTTCCACGACGCAGTTGAGGTTTTCCGAGAGTTCATGTTCAAACAGGGAACACACTCGAACGACGATGAAGCGCAGACCTTCGATGCTGTTGGTACGCTGATCGACATTTCCAGTCACTCGACCTTCGACAGAACGAGGGAAGCATTTGCCTCAGGTAAGAGCGAATGCGACCATGTGCTTGCTCATATCTGCGATAGTACTGACGGCGAATGCTTTGATATGATTTGCTCAGATGACATCACTCGAAGCGAGGCACAGCTTCAGCCTGCAGCCCTTGCACGCAGAGTGTTATCTTTATACCTTGTGAGTCCGTCCGAGAACGCTGCGAGAGCATCCATATCTGACGCAACGATCGCTGAGATTGAGCGCCTCATCTCGGCAACGGAAGCCAGCCCGATTGAGAACTCGATTCCGTCCACCATTTTTGACATTGCAGACTCAGAGTTTATGCAAGCAGCCATTCCTACAGTCTCCACACCAGCGTCAGAGCCGACTGCAATAACACTCAGTCCTGTTGCGCTCGCGACGGATCGAGTAGTTCTTGAGTCAGACGAAGAAGACGAAGACGAGGATTTGACTGGTATTCCGATTGGCAAGAAGCTAGGAGGAGGTGATGCAGCAGACTCGGATGAAGAGGCTTTGGAGAGATACGACGGTGACGAAGATGGTGGAAATGAGGAACGAGCAGCGATCACAGTATCCAAAGACAGCAAGAGTCGAAACGGAAGTGGAATGCTCCCTCGAAAAGTGGCGGGGGCACCTGACAAATCTGGTGACCAAGATGAGGATGCTAACCCCACGGCCTTGGTGACTGAGAAGATCGAAATGGACAGTGACAGCAAGATTCTCGACAGCTCGTTCGACTACGTGTATGGCGGTGTGGCTCGGTTCCTCCAGCGAGACGACTACCCTCCACTGCGGTGTTACAATGCCATCTACATTGCTGGCATGGACAAGATCGAAGGCATCTTTGCGGTCTGCCGCCATTCGTTGTACTTCATTGGAGGGTACGAGAAGCTGTACCACGTCAGCGAACCTGATGCTGGTGCAAATAGTGGCGGTGGTGGTGGCACAGGAGGAAGCTCTACAAACCCACTGAGCCCAACAACAAGCGTGGGACCGAGCAGTAGCCAAAGCGGCAGCAGTATCCCACTCTCTCCAGGGAAACCGAGCGCCTCCACCGAGAAGCCGGGTAATGGAACAACCTCGGGGAAGAGGAAGGCAAAGAACCTGATTCGCAACACGCTCGCAGACCTGAGCAGCCAGTTCTCACACTCAAAGAACGCAAATAACCAGCTCTTCACAGTCGTTCCTCTCCTTGTGGCCTCAGAATCATCGACGTCCTCGGGCACTGAGCCAAGCTCAGCGTCGCCCCCAAACGGGTCCAAACGCTGGAATATCAAGTACGCGCACGTGAAGCAGTTCTCTCGCATCAAGTATCAGCTTCGCCCCGTTGGCATCGAGTTCTTCGACATCTTCGGGTCCACGTTCTTTTTGCAATTCGAGTCCCAGACAGAGAGAGAGGAGATCATCAAGGTGATCTTCCAGATGCCGATTGTAAACAGCATCTTCTGGAACCCATTACTTCGCTCGAGTGCATTGTCGCTATCCGTCAAGCGGATCCGCCAGGCGCTCACAAAGCGCTGGCTACGCGGCTCGATCTCCAACTTCGAGTACCTCATGCACTTGAACACCCTAGCTGGCCGGAGCTTCAACGACATTACGCAGTATCCCGTGTTCCCCTGGGTCGTCGCCGACTACAAGAGCGATTTCCTGAATCTCGACGAAAGGGCTACGTTTCGAGACCTGTCCAAGCCGATGGGTGCGCTAGGGGAGAACCGCGCGGCCCAGTTCCGCGAACGCTACAGTGCGATGAGCGACGTTGGCCCTGGCCCGCTGGATTCTCCTGCATTTCACTATGGCACGCACTACTCGTGCTCAGCGTACGTGGTCAACTACCTCATTCGTCTCGAGCCATTCACAAAACTAGCGCTGGAGCTGCAAGGCGGCTACTTCGATCACGCCGACCGGTTGTTCTGCAACATCCCGTCGTCCTGGAAGTCGGCATCGAGCGACAACTTGCAGGACGTGCGCGAGCTCATCCCCGAGTTCTACTTCCTGCCGGAGTTCCTCTACAACTCGAACAACTACGACTTTGGCACGACCCAGAGTGGCGAGGTTGTCTCGCAAGTGCGACTGCCACCGTGGGCTCAGGGCGACCCGCGCGAGTTCATTCGCGTCCATCGGCGCGCGCTCGAGTCAAAGTACGTATCGGAAAACCTGCACCACTGGATCGACCTAATCTTTGGCGTCAAGCAGACGGGCCAAGCGGCGCTGGACGCGCAGAACGTGTTCATGCACATGACTTATGAAGGCACGGTCGATATTGACCAAATCGACGACCCGGTGATGCGCAACGCAATGCTCTCGCAGATCGAGAACTTTGGCCAGACGCCGTCGCGCATCTTCTCGAGTCCTCATCCGCAACGGAAAGTACCGGTGTTGCTCTCGCCGTCGGCAGCATCGGCCTCAGCGGTTGGACACCAGTATGAAGGCAACACGCTGAGCAGCATCGAGACGTACGTCAAGTGGCACACGCCTCTGGCACCGGCGCTTGTAGCGATCGGCAAAGACTATGTCTTTTTGAAGAAAACGCTGACCACAAAGGTACTGGACGATGCCGCCGTCGGCGACGTGAAGCTCGTGAACGACAAATTCCAGTGCCGCGGCGTCAAGTGCAGCTTTGTGCCACCGCGCTTCACCAAGTACGCCGACTGGGGGAGCGCTGACGGCACGATCAAGTTTCGCGTGCATCAGAGCTCGGCGCGCAACCGCGAGGTGAACAAAGTAATCGGTGTGATTGAGGGCGCACACGACTGCGACGTCAACTGCGCAACGTTCTCGGACGACGGCTTGCTGTTTGTCACAGGTGCGCAAGACGGCGTGGTGAACGTGCTTGAGTGTCTGAAAGTGAGCGGCCAACGGATCTTCAAGCAGGTTGCGAAGCTCGTTGGCCACGGCGACGCGGTCGTGAGCGTCGCGATCAACAAGGTACTGAGATGTGTGCAATTGCTTAAACTGAACACTTCGCTGGTTGGCTCACCCTCGCGGTTTGCGATGCCTTGCAGGACTTCAACCTCATTGCCAGTGGTGCGACCGACTGTGGTGTGATCCTATGGGACCTGCGGACGCGAGCGTTCCTTCGAGAGCTTGCTGGACACAGCGCACCGGTGACGAAAGTCGGCATCAACAGCGCGAACGGCAATGTACTGACGCTTACAGCAATCGAGGTGCGCGTCTGGAGTATCAACGGCGACTTGTTGGCGGCCACAAGCACGGTGACATGTGGGCTGAGCGCAATTGTACGTACCCTCGCAACCAATTAATCGTGTCAATTCCCCCCTCAGCTTACTCGCCAACAGGCCACTAACCACAGCTTTCGGTCCTGTTAATGCTTCATTCTTGCAGACTTCTGGGATCTCGACGCGCTGTGATATGTGGCAGGACGGCGTTGTGGCGGTCACGGGCCACTCGAATGGCACGATCGCATTGTGGGGGCTCTCATGCCCGTCTGAGATCGAAAGGGAGAGGCGAGCGAGATGTGGTGAGAGCGAGACAGCGCCGTATACACCCTTGTCGCCTTCGCAGATAGCCTTCAACAATACCAACAACTCGCGAGCTGGTGGTGTGCGCACCCCGGTTCGCATCGGCACCGAGTCGCGTGCGGACGGCCAACCGCCTTGCGTTGTGAAAGTGGTTCCGTCCTGCCAGCTCTTCATCATGAAGCTGCTACTGGACCACCGCACGGCCGTGACAGCGCTGACACTCGGCGTGGACCAGCGGCAACTGCTCTCGGGAGACACCGACGGCAACTGCATCCGCTGGGTGGACGACAGCATCAGCATCAACATCCTGTAGAGAACGAATTGTTTCCTCTCAGGAGTGCGTTCATAGTTTGTATCAATTTCACAAGAGTACGTGGGCTGATTGTGAGGCGAGTCTCGCCGTTCAGCGACCAGAGAGAGACCAGGAGGTTTGTGTCCAACGCGTGAAGAATAGAACACGATGAGCGCTGAGAGGTAAGCGTCGATCAGCTCGCTTCTCGACCTCCCAGCGCAATCCCGTGTCTGGATCTTCATGTGTCGCACTGATTGCAATCATTTGTACTCCTCGTTCGTTTAGCAGGCTGACCAGTTCGAGGGTTCTTTCGGCTCGCCGCATCGTCGTGAAACCCACGCGGAAGAACGAAATACGTGGTCGATCGATCACATGGCGTCTCTTCGCGGGGCCGAAGAGAGAGCGAGCGGCGTTTCGCTGTTTATCCCAATTCGCTCACGCAGTCGAGCCGGCATTGGCTTTCAGAGTTTGATTTCGAGAGTGCTTGCTTGTCGTCGGTGTTATTCATTCTCTGGTTCGAGCTCCAGCTCTACGTGCAACTCACTCACATGGCTGCTTTGATGCTGACCTCTCAAGGGCAGACGCACAGGAAGCCTGGTCAGCGAAGGTGCAAGCGCCATCGAAGCTGCAACTTGAGGCCAGCAGCTCTCCACGTCGCCCTGCTGCTCGTGGTGGTACTGCTACTATTCCCAGCAACCTCATGCTCAGCCTCATCGTCTTCTTCTTCATCATCCGCATTTTCAGGCAATCCCGAACGGAAGCGCAGTATGCATCACCACTGCATCCACGATGAGAAAGTGGATGAGTTCGAGGTGACGGTCGACCAGGCGTCGATTGTCAGCCCGCAGCGACTGCTACAACCACAGCCGGAGCAACATCAAAAGGACCAGAGCTGGCTCGTCGAAGGATTTCTCGACACCCTCGGACTATCGGCGGCGATGTACAAAAGGCGCGCGCTGCAGAGCTCTACCACCACGTCTACAAGTGCGTTCCAGCAGATCCGCATCGCGTTCGACCTGTCCAAGCTCAGCAGCGACGACGGCTTCATGTGCATGAACGAAGGGGACATCGTGAACGTCGACGGCCAGAACTACAACTGCTCCAAGGACGACATCCTCACGCCGGCGAAGAAAGAGTTTATCGTGTCCGTACTGCTCAAGGGCATCAAGGACTACTTTGAAAACACGCTGTCCGTGCAGCGTGTGATCGGGAACCTCATCGTTCAGGGGCTCACGTGCTCATCGGATTCGACCTGGGCGTGCTGCTCGCGGTCTATCTCACCTTCCTATAAGACCGACGGAGTTGCGAACGCCGACTACCTGTTGCACGTCACTGGCCGTCCGACGACGGGAGCCACGATCGCCTGGGCGCTGCCCTGTAGCATCGACCAGTATGGACGCCCAATCTCAGGCCAGGCGAACTTCGGCCCGGGCAAGCTCGACCCGAGCACACCCGCAAGCCGCAACGAGCAGATTGCCACAGGCATCCACGAGATGACGCACGCGCTCGTGTTCTCCAGAAACCGGTTCTACGACTTCCGGCAGCCACTCAATGGGAAGCTCTGGGGGTACAGCAACGTCGTCTCGCAGGTCCAGGGCCGTGGCGGCATCACCGTGAGCAAGATCATCACGCCCAACGTCGTCAAGCAGGCGAAGCGACAGTTCAACTGCTTCAACTGGGTCGGCGCCGGCCTGGAGCTCGAGAACGGCGACAAAGGTAGCGCTGACTTCAGTTCTCACTGGGAGAAGCGCATGGTCATGAACGAGTACATGAGCGCCACGAGCTCGTATGACCCGGTGTACTCGGCGTTCACGCTGGCACTCTTTGAAGACAGTGGGTGGTATCAGGTAAGCTACAAAGGCGCTCAGACCCTGCCTTGGGGGTACATGGAAGGCTGTGGCGTGGCGATGTCCCTTTGCTCCGAGTGGAGTGACCGGTACGCCTGCAAGGACGCGTCGCAGCAAGCGTGCACAGCCGACTACAGCTCCAAGGGCTACTGCAACGTGGCGAGCTACAGCTCGAGTATCCCCGCGGGTTTTCAGTACTTCCAGGACCCCAAGTTCGGCGGTCGCGACTCGTACGCCGACTACTGTCCGTTCTATCGCGCATACAGCAACGGGGACTGTCGAGATATCGGTCGCGTTGCAACGTACGTGGACACGGATAACTTCATGGAGGAGGTGGGACTCTCGAGCAAGTGCTTCATGTCGAGTCTGAGCAAGCGCTCGGGCGACTCGGACCCAGTTCGAACGACCTGCTACCGAGTTACTGGCTGCACGGCCACGAGTCTCAAGCTCTCGATCGGCGGCAAGGACGTCGAGTGTCCGCTTGAGGGCGGCACAATCACAGTAAGTGGCTACCGAGGCAAGCTGCAGTGTCCAGAGGGCACGCGACTCTGCCAGATGCTGCAGGACAAGTGCTCAGGCTCGGGCGTGCTCCTCTCTGATGGGACGTGCCAGTGCAACCCTGGGTACATCGGCAGCGACTGCTCTGGTATCGCGTGTCCAATGAATGGTGGACAGCAGTGCAGCGGCACCTCTCACGGCACGTGCGATAACAGCTCTGGCACGTGCAAGTGCACAGCCGCGTACACTGGCCTCTCGTGCTCGGATCTGGTGTGCCCCATCTTTGACGGCAAGAACAATACCGAGTGTTCGGGCCAGGGCACGTGCGACCGCACATTTGGCACGTGCACGTGTAGAAATGGATACAGCGGCAAAGCGTGCGAGTGCGTGCCCGGGTGTACGGACACGAGTTGCGGGGCCAACGGTGTCTGTGACTGCACCACGGGCGCGTGCACGTGTTCCCAAGGGTACTCCGGGGTAAGCTGCACTTTGAAGTCGGCACCTGCGGTCGTGGAGCTCACTGAGGGTAGCGGCCCAGTGGTGGGCGTCGTGGCGATCAAGGAGTACAAGTTCTACAAGATCAAGCTCAACTCGAGCTCCTACGACGTGACGTTCATCGTCGAGTACGCCAGCAGGACCGGGGTCGACGTCGACCTCTACGGGTCCTTCGATGACCAGTTCCCCACGTCGCTGAGCTCGAAAGGTGCGCTCTTCCGGAGCGACTTGTCCACTGGCACGCGCGACGAGATCAATTTGTGTGGGAGCCTCGGCGCCTTCCCACGTGGGCTCAATGACACGTTCCGGTACTGTCCGCGCGCGTCTTCAGCCTACTTGTTGGCGACGCCCGGGTACTTTTACCTCTCGGTGTTTGGATATGCAGGCGGGGCGTACACGCTCAAGATCGAAACCGACAAATGCAAGGGCGTGACGTGCTCCTACCACGGCACATGTGGCGTCAACTATGCCGGCGTGTGTACGTGCGACCGGTACTGGAGTGGCGAGGACTGCAGCGTGCCCAAGTGTGGACCCGACTGTCAGGATCTCGGCATTTGCGCAAAAACGAATGCCATCAGTACTGGTGATGATGCAGACACAGCAGCGAGCTTCTCGAAAGACAACAACGGTGACGACCATGACACCATGACATCCGTCACCACGGAGATCTCCAACCTCGACTCGTCAGCGATTACAGCCACAAACCCGCTGCGCAACACGTCCGAGTGCTACGGCAACGGCGTCTGCCAGGTAATCAAGAAAGCGGATGGGAAAGATGTGCCAACGTGTGTCTGTGACGAGGCGTTCTCCTTTTCGAATCCCAGTCCTTCGCAGGCACTGTGCAAGGACCTGCTGCCCTCAGTCGCGTACATCCAGCACTTCACCAAGCCGTTCACGGTCTCAGCTAATCTCCTGGACCTGCAGCTCGAAGTGAACGCCTGGGCGCTGTACACGATCGTCGTGAAGGACGAGTGGGAGATCCTCGTGGTGAACCTGGACGTGACGTCCGCCGAGACCGACGCGATGCTCTTTGTGCGCAAGGAAAAGCTGCCATCTGTGAGCTCGACGAGCATAACCTCGTCATCGTCGTCGTATCTGCAGTTCATGGATAACGACGGCTGGACGGCGGGGTCCACGAAGCGCAAGATCTTTCTCAGCCGCGCGACAAGCACGTTGAGCTCGGGGTTGTACTACATCGGGGTCTTCAACAGCGCCTACGCTCGAGCGAAACTCGCGTACACACTCTCCGTGAACGCGACATCCAACTGCACTAGCACGCCCTCCACGAACAAGAGCGTGATCATCAGCAACTATGGCGTGTGTGAAAACGGCGGTCAGTGCAATGCTAAGTCCAGTCAAATCTGCACGTGCCCAACCGGGTTCAGTGGGAAGTTCTGCGGTCTCAAATCCTCACGAACTAGCCTGTCACCCAGCACAGCAGCATCGGCTGGAGGAGTCAGCCAAAGCAGTGGGAACAGCTCCTCGCTCGCCTACTTGGCGTTCTCGATGGCGAACACCAGCACTCTCGACATTGGTGCATGGAGCTACTACTCGTTTGAAGTGAGCGACGTGAACGTGAAGCTAATCCAGATCAAGCTGTTGATCGAGAACGACTTAGACACAGCGACCCCGGTGCTGCCGCTGCTACTCGTTCGAGGCCCGAGCGATGACGGGTTCCCAACACTTTTTTCCGAGTGCCAGCAGGACTTCAGGGCGATCGCCTCCCACGCAGCGCAACAGGTCGTGGCGATCCCGATCGAGACGGCGTGCTCGTATGCGGCGAACCTGAAAGATTGCTTCAAGGTCGCGATCTACAACCGCCAGTACTCGGGCAGCACGCTCCGGTACCGTCTCGAAGTGCGGCTCTTTGGCTCAACGACAGCGATGTACCCGGTGCAATCCTGTGGACCTACCGGCGACACCGTCAACTGCAACGGCAATGGCAAGTGCGTGCTCGTAGCTGCTGGTACTGGTGCTGACGCGGTACCATCGTGCCAGTGCACCACCGGCTGGTCGGGCATGCAATGCAACTCGCCAAAATCCTTTGCACTCCCGCAACTCTGGAGTGCGATCAGCAACATTTCACTGCTCTGCTCCGTGTGCTCTTCGAGCTTTTCTCTGGAGCGCGGCGAGCTCAAGATGTTCCGCGTGCCCGAGAGTCTCCGCGAAAACTCGGGGCTGCGGTTGCAAGTCGTGACCACAGCTGGAAGTAGCACTGGTGGTGTAATCCCGGGTGTGTACGTGAGCGAGGTGCTGCCGCGCTCGATCTATGACTTTTCGCACATTTCGATCGCGAACGAATCCGCGACGGGCAGCAGTTCCCAGGTGCTCTCGCTGCCGAACGCGTCATTCACGGGCCACTTCTGGGTTGTCGTGTACTCGGACTACCCAATGGGAGATCCCATGGGAATATCTGCGATCACCGCGCCCTCGTTGGACAGGAGGCGGCTCGAGCGAGAGGTGCAGATGCTGCACTCCAAGCACTCGTTGAGGCTTCTCATGACTGCAGCCAGTAGTAGCAATAGCGCGAGCTCCGAGACAGGCACGTTCCAGCTCGTCGCTGAAGTGTACGACCTCCCCGACGGCGCGACGAACGGCAAGCTGCTGACCAAAAAGTCGTTCCTGCGCGAGGTCATCTGGTGGCTCTTTCATACGCCCATCGGTCTGGGTGTGTTCATCTTCGTGGTCGTCTTCCTCGTACTCATCGTCTCGTACTGCCTCTGGCGCATCTGCCACGCGCCCGAAAACCAGGACAAGCAGACGGCGCGTTACTTTGGTCGCAATGCGGCTGGAGCTACGGTCTCTGGTGGTGATGGCGGTGGCGGCCACACTCCGTCGGGGATGACGCTCGTGCCGATCGGATCCACGAGGGCCAACATGCGGGATATGGATTCGTCGCATTTGCGACAGGAACACGACGTGGAGCTCGGCGCGACTGCAGCGAAGAGCACGAAGGCGTCGCCACCACTCACGGCGAAGAAGCAGCAGAAGCAAAAAGGCAAAAAGTAGGGTGATGAAGCAAGATGGAAGGGAAGACGAATAGTATAATTTGTGACGTGCGAATCGAAAGCGTAGCCATGTGCGGTGCTCCTGTTGCTGGGTATCCATTCCCTCGTACGTCCGAAAGTTCCACGCACTGACTGAAATGCGCATTCGCACGTGGCCCTCGCTCAAGCTGACCTGTTTGTTGAGCCACTCAATTGCGAACGAATGGTCTACATGATACACAACATTGGCACAATAGCTAACAAACATTGGTACTCAAGTAATCAGTCCGACGGAATGCCCAAATCTGCCAGTTGGAGATGTATGGTGTTAGGCGACACGGAAGGAAGCAAAGAGAGTCTGAGCACAGACAACATCTGTATCAGTGACCTTCACATGTCAGTCAATGAGAGCAGTCCTAGTGTCGAGGTAACAGTGAGGAGTACATGTTGCACATTGGTATGCTACCATCAAGTACAGCGAAAAGCACTGATACGCCATCAAAGGACTCGCATTTACCAAGTTTTTCTATTTCTTTGTGTTATCGAGTTGGTCGCCTCACTTTCGATTTCGCTCTCTAGCGATGAAGTCGACCAAGCGCAAGAAACCGCCGGACGATCCAGGCTTCGAAGACGTCGCGCATCGACTTGCCAGTTCGCGCTAGCAGTTCGACACGCATTACCAAGCGCACACGAGAACCAAGTGTACCATGAAGAACTGCGAGCTGACGATGGACCGAGACGTGAACGCCGCGCGCAACGTCTTCCTTAAGAACGAACACAAGCTCACTTGGGCTCCTCGAGTCCGGGTGCCCGGAGATGCCTACTCCGAGGTTGTCAGGTGCGCTAGGTTTACTTAGCGCATCGACCCGAATAAAAAAGCACAAGGTCGTGAACGAATCATGTTGGTACTTTGGTATCTCATGGTAAGTTGGCGATCTTCTGAGGCGCCAGAGCATGCCATGATCAAATCGACCTACTTTGCACGCAAAAGACTTGGGTCTATTAGGAAAAGCATATATCGTAAATTACATTTGTAGCCCCATTAGGCAAAAGATTGGCCCATGAAGCAAATATCGGGGTCATTACATAGGCGAATGCCAGCCGCTTATCGAAGGCGACGTGCGCGATGGACTACTACCGCCTGCTCAACGTCTCCCGGTCGGTGCTGCGACGCTCGCCTGGTGCTGTTCGTTAATGGCGACGGACGTGTGCTGCTGCTGCTGCTGCTGTAACCAACGCTCCTTCTGCTGCTTCTCTCTGTATTGTTGCGGCGATGGCGCTTTGTGTGCAGGTCGGCGTCAGCAAAAGAGATTAAGGACGCGTACTTCCGATTAGGTTTGCCCGGCACCGCATGTGCTTTCAAGGGCACACGCTATATGGTGCTGACTTCGAATCCTTGGATCATCTGCTATATTGACAGCAAAGACTCTGCATCCGGACGTGACTGGCAATGACACGGTACGCGGTCGTCAGCTCAAGGTATTCAAGCAGATCATGGCAAGGATGGCTGACGCATCTAACCGTTATAGAAAAAAGCAGAGCTTTTCAAGAACGTGAGCGAGGCGCACTCGGTGCTCTCAGACGCCAACACGCGGCGCCAGTACGACGCCTCTCGCCCGGCGCAGAGCTTCGGTCCACAGTCCACAGGCGGCGGTCGAATGCATCCGTACGCCGCACAAGCTGCAGCCGAGGCCGCCGCGCGAGGCTACACGGGCGGGCCGGATTACACTGCGAGGCGCATGTACGGCATCGACGAGGAAGTGTGGATTGCGCACCACTACGGCGTCCACTCGCGGCGTAGCGGCATGCCGAACCGCTACTACGGCATGAACATCGTCGAAGAGCGCATCGAGGAAGAGCAGGAACGCATTCAGCGGTACGTGGGGCTCAAGTTGAGCTGCTTTGCTTCGCATGTTGCTACCATGTATTTTACGACTGACAGCGTACTCATGAATGCTGTTGTTGGCGTCATTGTCATTGGTGTTGTTGTTGTTGTGTGTGGCTTTGTTTTTTTCTCTGTCGCTAGCCGGAAGCAGCACTACAAGCTCCACTCGTCCGCGGGCTACTTCCTGCGGCGCGAAGCGCGTCTGAAGAAGCGCGCAGCGGAGGAAGCTGCGAAGGCGCGCGAGGAGCAGAAAGACAGCCCGAAGGAAGGTGGTGAAGACACAAACTGCGTCATCTCTTGATAAAGCATGAGTACGGCGAGTGACGAAGAGACCATGACACCATCTTCATCCATACCGATAGAGCCAACAAGCAACAACAACAACACACACACGCACACATACCAGCGAAGAGCTCCTCAAATCCATAACCAAATTGTTATGTCGATCTATCGAGTAGTCAGCCCTTCACATCAGCTGAGCTTCGAACAAATGCCAAGTGGCACTGCTTGCAAGCCGAGTGCGTATGAGTACAGACGCGCGTCGATAGCGTCACCCGCGGTGGCCTTGCGCTTCAGCAGCCACGGTATTAAGCCGTCGAGTGGCGCGAGCAGCACTTGGATCATTTCATCCTCTTCCAGGTGCTGTTCGATGGCTGCGTGCTGGTCCTCGTGGCGCACCTGCATGAGCAGTAGGCGGCACTTGCCGTTCGTGATGCCCTGGTCGTTCACCATAGGCGGTCCCATGTGCAGCACGCTCGAACCCACGTACCCGGTCTCTTCGAGAAGCTCTCGAAACGCAGCCACGTGCGGATCCTCATCGCCATCAATGAGCCCTGCGGGAAGCTCCACAACCCACTTGCCCACGGGCGGACGGAACTGGCGGATCAGGATCACCTGCGGCGCGGTGTTCGCTTGCGTTAGGAACGGAAACACCACCACGGCGTCGCACTTCTCATCATCCTCTTGCATACTGCAGGTAGTAGAAGCGGTGGTGGCACCGTCATCTTTATCTGTTGCTGTTGGTTGTGGGGACGACCGCGACCCCAGCGTCGGGTACGTGGTTGTGCGTTCGATGCCCGTCCACTTGCGCTCGCGGCCCTGCTGGTCGAGAAAACGGATCGTCTTGAGCCGTAGCCACGGGTTCTCGAACACGGCGTCTTCGCTGACCACGCGCGGTAGACGCTCGTTGCTGTTCGCATCGCCTCCAGGCTGCGGTGGAGAGGCCTTGGTGCTCAGCGCACGGGCCAGCACGTGGCGCTGCCCGACAGCCGATGGCAGGTGAACCGCTCGTCTAAGCAGCATCATTGGCAAAGTGAGTAACCGAGCAAAGCCTCTCTACGACTACCACATATTCAAAGGTAACCCATATGAGGGTAAAATAAAACATCTCCAGTCACCTCTTGAAACGAGTTTGCAACGCAGTACAGTGCTTTACCCACCCACTGAGATCACCATCTGTGACGATCACAGCCGTCGCTTCTATGTTTCGAATATATTCAATCGAAAGTAAAAACTACAAATGTGTACTACTGTTCTCCCAAAACTACGTATTTAGACCGTAAAATGGCTTAAAAGCGATGTGCGCCACGTCGCAACATTCCGCTGTCTTCCTTCCTCCTGATTACGGTTCCAGCCCAGCGTGGCTTCGCTTCAGAAAAGCGGTGATTTTGGTTGGCGATGTTTGTCCATTGATGAAAACAGCTGGTGAGTGGCTGATACCGGACCGCGAGCAGCTCAGCGGCTCCCAAATTCCATTCCCACCTGTGGAGCAGCCATTCCCATTCCGCAACAACCCAGCACCGGCGCACACCAACACACGCCCATTCAACATGGACAGCACCGGCGCAACCGCTCGGACCCCGCGCCGTCGCTCACCGGCATCGTCGCACTGGCAGCACGCGAATGCCGCTGCGCCGTCGCCCAACGTCACCAGTCGCTCCTTCGACGGCGCGCAGTACGGCTCGATCCTGCCCACGTTCCGCGTCGTGGACCACACGGCCGGAAGTACGCAGCAGCCACCACCATCGTCGAGCAAGAAGCTGCCGCCGCGACACAAGGCTGCGCCTCCGGGGTCCGGCTCGGGTGCTGTCATGAAAACGCCGCGCCACTCGTACCACCAGCGCCGCTCACTGCTCGACGTGTTCAACCGCACGTCTGCCGCGCAGCAGGAAGAGGAGCAGCTGCCGATTGTCGACGACGTCGTTGCTAACAATGGCGTCAGCAGCAACATTTCGAAAGCGCAGGACGGACGCGGTGTCAAGATCGCCATGTACGGTATGCTCAACACCGTGATCCTCATCCCTGTAATGATCAGCTTTGCGCAGATCATCTTCCGCGATCCGGCCTTCCAGCCCTACATGACAGACCTCGTCAAGCTCGTGCTCATCTCAGGTGCGCCTGTCGTGTATGTTGCCTGCCTCTCGTATTGCACTTGGTTGTCGTAGTGACACTTGATACTTACTCTCTTGTATCTCGATTGCGTTTGTGTGCCATGCAGCCGCCGTGCACCAGCTCTGTTTCACGTTAACGAGCTCGCTGTCGTTCGCGATCGGCCAAGTGCAGGACGCTGGGCTTATCTTCCTCTCGGCCATGGCGACCTCAACTGTCCAGTCGCTGCGTCAGTTCGAAGGTGAGACGTTCTCCATGGGAGAAGTGCTCTCCACCGTTCTCTTCACGCTCGCCGGCTCGACGGCGCTGCTGGGCATTGCACTCATCATCACGGGGAAGCTCAAAATTGCGAGCTTTGTGCAGTACCTGCCGATGCCCGTGGTCGGCGGCTACCTGGCGTACATCGGATTTTACTGCCTCGAAGCGGGTTTGTCGATGATGTCAGGCAAGACGATCAAGGATCCCGTCGATTGGCTCCAACTGGCGAACTGGGACTCGCTGCTGCTCGTGATGCCCGGCGTGCTCGCGGGCATCGGCATCTTTATCGCACTTTCGCACTGCGACCACGTGGCCGTACTCCCTTGCAGCATGTTTGCGATCCTGATCATCTTCTACGGCATCTTGTTCGCATTCGACATCTCGCTGGAGGAGGCAAGCGCGGCAGGGTGGGTGAGTCCGCCGCCCGAAGCCCCACGCTCGATCATCGAGATCTACGGCTTTTATGATTTCAGTCTCGCGAACTTCTCGTTCGTAGACAAGCTCATCCCGACGTGGATCGCCATGTACTTCGTGGTCGCGTTCTCTTCGTCACTTGATGTCGCAGCCATCGAGATGGCGCTTGGCACGTCGCTCGACCATAACCACGAGCTGCAGACCGTGGGCATCTCAAACTTTGTCTCGGGGCTCACAGGCGGCTTCACGGGCTCGTACATCTTCTCGCAGACGATCTTCACTCTACGCGGAAACCTCGACAGCCGCATCAACGGCGTGCTCGTGTTCGTGCTCGAGCTGGCGGTCGTGCTCTGCCCGTTCTCAATCATCGCGTACGTACCGAAAGTGTTCTTCGGCGCGCTGCAGACGCTCATCGCGGCCGACCTCATGATGGAGTGGATGTGGCACGCGCGCCACAAGATGCTCTTCCGCGAGTTCGCGATCGTCTGGTTCACGTTCATCGTCATGAACGTCTACAACCTGGACGTGGGCATCATCATGGGCATCGTCGTGGCCGGTTTCAACTTCATCTGGTCATACATCGCCGTGTCCTCCGTGCGTCGCGTCGTCAAGCGCAGCCGCGTCGAGCGGGACCTGCGCGAGCGCGCGTTGCTGCAGACTGCACGCCTCTCGATCGTCACGCTCGAGCTCGACGGCTTCATTTTCTTCGGTAGTAGCGTCAAGATGATGGAGGAGGTGCGGCGCCACGTGCTGGTGAGCATGTCCGAGGCTGCGGCGGCCCACGCAGCGGCGGCGCTGACCGTCCAGTCGTCTCCACTGACCAACTTCCGCCATTCGCGCATCACCGACGAGTCCGAGCCGCTTGTCAAGCAGCAGAATGGCATCAGCACCGCCACAACGACAGGCACCGAGTCGGACGAGAACGAATACGAAGGGCTCACGTCGCTCGACGAGCACAACGGCTTCACGATCTCGAGCGAGTTGAACTCAAGCAGCCCGCGCAGCATCCGCGCGATGCGCACGCGCTTCTTCATCCTTGACTTTGAAAAAGTGCGCGGCGTGGACGCCACGTCCGTGCGCAGCTGCTTCAACGCGACCAAGCAACTGCTGGCGCAGCACGGTGTCGTGCTCGTGTTCTCGAGCGTCCCGCACGACGTTGAGCGGCTGCTGCGCGCGCACGACGTGATTGAGAAGGAGGATGGCTCGGGCTCCGGCTCGCTCGTGTTCGAGTCGGTCGACAAGGCGCTCGAGTGGTGCGAAGACGAGCTGCTGGTCGATGCCGGCGTGTTCCCGTTGAGCGAGACCGTACCGCGCGAAGGCGATGGCGGCTGCCGCATGCAGCTGCTGCACGAGCTGCTGCCCAAGCAGGACTTCGACCAGCGCGAGGATCCGATGGCTGCCGTGCTCACCAAGGAGATCGGCGATTTGTATGTGGAGCCGCTCACCAAGCAGACGGGCGAATTCGTGTACAGGGCGGGGGCGATCGTGGCGGGGGTGTACTTTGTCGGCTACGGCAAGATCGACGTCTTCCTGCCGACGAACCTGCATGAAGGCATGGGACCGGGCTTCCGCGGTCGGAAGCGCATCCTCCGCGTGTGCCAGGGCGGCATCATCGGCGCCTCGGAGCTCATCCTAAACAAGCGCCACCAGTTCTCCGCCGAGGCCAAGGGCAAGAGCTTCCTCTTCTTCCTCAGCAAGGCCAAGTACAAGAAGATGAAGCAGGACCACCCACGCATCGCTGCGCGCTTCCAGCAGGCCATGCTGCAGTCTATGGCGCGCAGTGTCATGGAGTCCAACATCTCGGACGATTGATTAGGTAGATAGGTAGATAGATACACAGAGTCCAAGTTGAAGGTTGAAATAGGAACATGCATGCACATTACCGAGGAGGTCTTGGGAGTTCGAGTCGATGCCAATAATCCGCGTGCAGTTTTCCGTTTGTCGAGTCTCAGGGCTTTGGCATTTCCAATCCTTCATTTGCTGCCGCAACCACACAGATCAGTCATACTGGCATGTCCATCGATCTATCCATCCATGCAAATGCATGCGCTTGGAAGACAAACACGCAGAGGCCAAAAATCGAAACCTCATTTATTGCAAATATTACTTTTACCCAAGAATATGGTGCTCCTCCCTCTCATGCGCTTTTCCAACAACACGACCTTAAGGGACGGACGAGAGCAGCACGCGTGAGCTTGGTTTGCTATCTACGTGCGGCCGATCGCCTGACAAGGTCTCTACCGTGAAAATGTACAGGATGTTCAGCGCCGCATCGACGTCTTGAGCATTCATGTCGCTGGTAAAGCGTCGCACTCTGTGAATCGCCATACCTCGCCCTCGCCATACATACATGGGACCACCTTGCCGTACCAGTAGTTGCGCAGTTGGCTGGTGTAGTCCTCGTTGACATCGTACATATCCACTCCGCGCTCCCTCAGTGACCGCGTGATGCGCTTGCAGATGACCCTCTGGCGCAGGTAGTGTTACGAGAAACGCAGCTGGTCAGAAGGATGAGTTCAGGATCGACGCCCACGACGCGCTCGTTGGCGAGGCACGTCTGTAGAAAGCTGTGGATCTTGGTCTTGAGCTGAAGGGAGAGACTTGGAGAGTGGAGAGAATATTGACTTGTTCACATGCACATTCTCGCTGCCAGAGCGATCTCCTGGCGACGTGTGTCGAGGATCCAACTCACGACTGCTCCCAAGGATCGGCTCTAATCGCATTGCCAGCACTGAGGTGTTTCGCTTTGTATTACAAATAAAAAAAAAACACATGCACGCACGCGCATACCGTCCACGCCTTCCATCTCGCACTTGTATCAGGAACACATCTCTTGGTCACGTGCACGCCTTCTTCCTCCGCCTTCTCTCACTCTCGTTGTTCTCTTTCTCGTCTCTGTCGACCGCGCTGGGGAATATTTACTTGTCGTTTCCCTCTCCGTCGCCAATATAGTCATCTGGAAAATTGGGCTGAGCTAAGCGTCGTTCGTCTTCAAGAGCAGCGGGAATATCGTTCTTTCTGATGAAGTCCGTGCTCGAGAAGACGAGCGTGCACGCCTCTTACAGCTCCAGGTTCTGCAACTGCGTCTGAAGGGCTTGCGAGTTCTGCGCGGGCTGCTGAGGAGGATTGTTGTGGAAGCGGGATCTAGTGTTACTGGGGGTAGAGTGTGATACCTCGTCCTCGTCCTCGTGCGCGCTGCTCTCGATTCGCGAGTTGCTGTGCATGTGGTTGTTGCTGCTGAAAAAATGAGGCAAGCGGATCTTCTTCGTCGGTTTGATCGACAGTACCGTTCGACCGAACTTCACATGAAGCGATTGGTTGTTGTGGAGAGTCAGTGGACGGTAGATGTATCGCAACGTGCCGTTCGAGCTGCCAGCGTCCTTCAGGAAGAACTCGCCCTTCGCGTAGTGAATCTCAGCGTGGATCGTCGACACCGTTCGGTACTTCAGCACCAAGTCGCACTGCGACGAACGCCCAACCATCAGTGGACGGTTGATGTCGTTGTCCATCAGCATCTTGTAGCTCAGCTGATATCTTGTCGACAGGTTCAGCGTCGACGATGAGTGCTTCGTCACAACCTGAAACATGATGTTCGGCGGGTTCAGGCGGTCGGGCAAAAGCGAGATCGACTTGCCCGATGGGAGACGCGTCTTCGATGGGTACGGCGCCTTGCAGATGGAGCACGTGCGCGCGTTGCTCTCGTCCAAGACCGTGCAAATCTCGTTCTTCTCACCGTTCGTGTTCCATCGTTTGAGGCAGTTCAGATGAATGTACTTGGTGTCACCCGAGCACTTGCACGGCGAGATCAGCGGATTGTCGTCCTCCGTCTCGTCGTAGCACACGTAGCATACAGCCGTGGTCGACTGCCGCTGCTGGGACGCACGAGGCTTCGACTCGTCGTTTCCGGAAACTTCGCCGGCGTCGTCGTCGGTGTCCATTCCGCTGTCCGCGTCGACCATGGCTTCGTCATGGCACACCACACGCTGGATGAGTCCGTTCACTTCAGAGGTGGAAAGGCACGCATCGTTTGGTCCAATGCCGCCCGTGTCAATCTCGGTCACGAGAAGCCCCACCGAGCCGAAGCGGATGATGTCGCCAACCTTGATGCGGTGCTTGCCGCCACGGATACACTTGGTTCCTAGAATCTGGCACACGCCCGTGTGGGCCGAGAACTTCTCCGACGAAGGCAGCAGGCGGTACGAGTCGTTCGAGTAGTCGATGTTAAGACACGGAGCGCGTGGATCTTCGATAAAGATCTTCTCGCGAGCGCCAGCGGTACTGTTCACTTCTGCTGGAAAAGACAAGTCACGCAAGTAAGTTTCTTGTCATATTTCAACTCTTTTTTCTCCCAACAATAGTGGGGAGATGTACACACGCACCAGTGGACTGCGAGTGCTTCGGCCCGTAGATCGAGACGCCACATCGCGACACGCTCTTGCGAAACTTGTCACGCTTGCCGGTCGCCCCCTTGGTCACAGCGGTCATCCCGCGGATATCGAGCCTGTATTACACAAACACATTTCGTTTCGGTGAGCCTACTGTTGTTATCACACACAAATAGATAAATAGATGGGACGAGTTTGTGGTCATGGTCGTACATGTCGGGCTTGCCATCACCGCTAAAGAACTCGGTCGCGCGCGCGAGGCTCCATCGTCGGTCGTTCGAGCCGCTCATGATGGAGGAAAGGGGGGAAAATGGGGGTTTCCTGTGATCCAAGTAGCCAAAAAAAGAAGCCAACAAAAAAACGACGCGATCATAAGACCCATGCTCTCGCCTTCCCATCACGACGCATAAAAGAAGAAGATGGTGGGGTACCTTGCTACTTGTAACGCGGCGCAGGCAGAAGACGACGCGCGGAAGGAGCACGCGGGGAAAGGAACCGGAGTGAGGGAGGAAGGGGAGGAGACGAGAGCAAGTCGCTTTCCTGTCTGTCTGTTTGTCTGTCTGTAGTCGGTCACCTAAATCAGTCGGACTGCTGGCCACACACACACGCGCGCGCTGCTGGATTGATTTCCTTCTTTCACTGCGGTTGAATGAATCAACCGGTCGGGGCTCAGCACGTCGCGGACGAGCGTTGGCTTGTAAGGCGGGGCGGGAATGGAGGCGTGGAGGAAGAAGAAGCGCGCGCGTCTCTCTCTCTCGCTTCTCTCTGTTTGTTTTCCGTACTAACGGCCTTCGCAGACCAGAGCGAGTGGAAAAGCGAGAGAGAGCGAGCGAGAAAGAAGGAAGGAACGAGGAAGAGGAAGGGCAGGTAACCTTTCCCACGCAGCTGTTTCGCAATGGTAATTTTCAGCCAAAACCGCTGCGCGCGGTCAGCCAACAGGCAACCGCATCAGTGCGACAACATGGGTTTGAACTTGAGGGTTGCTATATCAGGGATCAGGAATATAGAGGACGTCACTTGTGGGCACTTCAATAAACCATATTCATGCTTTGATTATGCTATTTATTGTCAGAGTACTTTACCATTGTACTATCTTTCTCTTTGAAAGTGCTCTCACTAAATCCTTATCTTTTATTCATACATTTAAAATGATATGCAAGAGGCGTCTATTACAAATGCAATATTTTGACCTGAAAACTATTGCGAATTTTTCGTCAAAAAAGAAACGCTTCTGGGAAAAGCGGCCAGGTCAGCCAATCAGCGCGCGAGTTACAACTCCACGCCACTGATTTTCGTTGAGGCCGGGCCGCTCCACAGCAGTTGCTACTTCCTTCTTCTGAGGAACACACAAGGCTCTCTCGTGGATGACCCTTTCACATACATGTGGCGGTGACGTTGCGGTCTCGATTAGATTTGCTCCGCATGTGCGTGAATGGTGAATGAATACCAGCAGAATACAGTGATGAAGCGATCGATATACGGCGGCGGACGCTCTCTTCTCTTTTTCTTGTTTCTTGTTTGTTTCTTCTTCTTCTGTTCTTTTGTATTTGTACAGCGCGGTGTTTGTAATAGGGAGCACGCCACTGGCTAGAGAGGGCGAGCGACCGAGAACGGAGCTGAACACTCGTGTGGTAAGCAACCTACAGAACGCCCACAATGTGCCCTGTCGCCGAAATTTGCTTGCTGCACCGTCTACATGTGTAAATAGCGCAAAAAAAATGCATATTTACGGAAATAGCCTAGAATGATAGCTCCAGCACTCCCACTCCCACCATATTACAGATATACTTCAAAATACATCGAAATTCCAATTTATATTACGAAACATGCTCAAAAGAAATTTCTGTTACTCTTACTTATGTAACGTATTTCGTCGAATAGAGACCGGGTTTCTATTCAATACAGCTACCTCGAAATGCCACAAATATCGTTGTCGGGCTTCTATTTGGTGAGTGCACTATTTCTACAACGCGAAAGAACTGAAGGTGATCATTGTTATTTATTCATCAATGATGCTAATGTCATCCAAAGCGCTGTATAACTTTTAAAATCGATCACATCGTATCAACTCTTTGATTTTTCTATGCTCACCCACATTCCCTGAAACTGCCAGCCGTAGACGGCATGGTTCCAGATGAGCCAGTGTTGTGGGCCCTGGCGGAAGCCGGTTGCCTCGATGGAGTTGGTCACAACTAGCTGTAGTGTGTCGCACTACATCTAGTAGACCCAGTTGCAGACCTTTGCGAATTCAGGTGGGAGCGGGCTCCCGTCTCACGTGTACTACACTGCATTTGATATCTTCCAGCCTTCGATCAGGTCGCTGAGCTGGTTCCTGAAGACCTTGTTGATACAGATATCATCGACCTGTAGATACTCTATAAGTCCATTAGGGTTCACGCACATTCCGATCTTGCGCTGGCTTCACTTCGCTTTCGCACGAGCCGAATTATGAGTCACGTTGAGTCCCATACGAGCGACTTTCCCGGGTCTGCGAGCTCTCATAGAAAATGTGGACAATCCAATTGACAAGGAGATTGGAGTCACACCAGTCTCGAGGTGGGTACGCGACGAGGACAGAGTTGATCATGCTCCTGTCACCGCTTTTCTGCTTCCAGATCGCAAGTGAGATCAGCTTGCGTCATGACGCGGTCGATACAAGTACAACAGTTACCCGCATTGAACTAACCCCCGTTGACTTAACGACGACATGGTGTGCGATAATTCTATCTAATGTGGTGCTTCGAATGTCTTCGAAAACACTGCAGTTTCATTCGTCAGCACTGTTTCGTTTGCGTTAAAACCGTCGAGCGTGTTGGAAAATAGCGCATGTAACTGATACACGGATTGTGAGCACGTCGCCGTCGAGAATGGTTAGATTGGTGTGGCGGTGGAGGGAGATATCGTTACGGCGCATGGACTCAGGGACCCACTGGTGCGAAGGGAGGAACGCGTTACCGTCCGTGTCCATCCCGGCAAAGATTTGAAAGCCTTCGGAGCAACCCACTTGCGCTTAACTTTTCTTTGCATAGACAGCGCTCGATGATAGCGTCAAGAAGCAGGTATTCGAGCGCGCCTAGGACAGTCTTGCGCCCACTACCTTCGACACGTTTCTGGTGTGGGCTGCAGCCAGTATATCAGCGTGGTTCCGCCACCACTTGCGCACAGTACCAGGGACAAGATGTCAGCCTTTCATGTAATGATGTACCTTCACTCTTGGGGCACAGGCCATCATCAGGTTGCCCTCTCCCATTTTACATTCACTTTAGAGTAGCAAAAGAATCAAAGTAGCGTAATTATCCAAGCATGCAGGACACGTGCAGTACATTGAAGACTCATATTAGCTAGAAAACAAACCAAAATAATTTAGGGAGGTAAAGGCACGACAGGATCTGTGTCCTACGACCCATGTCCTACCCACAGGACTTCCCCTTGGAGAAGAAACAACGAGTAGAAAGGCAGGAAAGAAACATACAAGCTTACACACTCACTTCTCTTTTTACCACCAATATAACAACCACTTCCAACTCAAGCTCCTCGCTTTCGCCTCTTCGTTTCCCTCGCACACAACCGTGGTCTCTCGCCATCCACCGCTTCCTCGCTCCACACCCGACCAGCGCTCATCTCGCTCGGTCCTTTGATTGCATCAAGTGCCAGGTCATTACATTCCATGCGGAAGTGGGCGACAGCACGAGTGGGAACCTTGTTGCCGCTTGCGTAAATCCAGTTGATTACTTCTTGTTTCTTGTCAATGTCCATTGCAGTACATCATGGGGCCATGGTAGAATGATAAATGACTGCCTCTACAGCAGGTGTAACAGTCGGCAGTGCTGAGATGTAAATGGATGGATGGAATAGAGCTTCGATTAACTGGTGTAAATTGGTGTACTAGCTTTGTGTCAATCTCTCGGAATGAGTAGGGACACTATATCGAAGGGCCCTATATTCAAACAGCTGACCAGCAAATTAAAGTGGGAGCAGTATTCACAGCAGAGTTTTTATTCTGTGAATTCCGTTAATATATAATGACACTGGGTAGCTTTAGCAAATCCATCCAGCTAAATTCAGTAGGCTGGTCAATACTACGTTTGATAAGGTTAATAATAGTATGCGCACACTCCAAAAACCAAACAAAACGAAGGAAAATAATCGAGCTGTATGGTGAAATGACACCAAACAGCTCGAGACTTTTTTGCAAATAGCTATGTAAGTGTAAGACAGGCCTGAGTAAAAGCTTGCCCCATGACTCATTGGCCATTGAAGTTCATTGTCCACCTGGCATACTGTTAAAGGAAATAACGGTTGCAGTTCAACCGCGAGTTGTTGGGTGCAGTTGCATCCATGACTAATAGGCAAGCTATGGTTCATCTTGGGCAGTGCATGAGGCTCATGCACTTTAGCTGAAGGCATCAATCTCCAGGACAGCGATCTGTGTAACAGTGCAGTGACATAGCCCACTACTACAGAAGTTTTTAGTAAGTGGGCTGAGGCTCACTTTCCAATTTGCTTCGCATAAACAACTTGGCCCAATATCCTTGACAAGGCAACCTTCAGGAAGTGCCGGCTTCCCCAGTCGCGTTCGAAATATTGCTTTCGTGGACGTGTTACAGTGAGAATATCCATGCAGAAAGCAATACGAACTCGATTGGTCGAAAGGTTCCATTTTAAACATATCCTTCAACCATGCATTTTATTCGGACGCGTTTCAAAGGCAGGATTGATTATCATTTTTCCTATGTAGAGCTATACACCTAAGGTGACCGAAGGTAGGTTACATGTATCATCATATTTGCTTTTTTACAGTGCTGGCCATATTTATAAGACCGCCGCGAATGGGAGCACTGAGAGCGCAAAAGTTGATGAATGAAGCTGAGAACTGGGAACTTCACTTCCACATCGAAGTCCCCCTTGTGGTGCGCGTTTCAACCTCTAACAATGAAAATTGACAGCGTAACAGAAAATAACGCTATTTGTGGGTGGACATAAGTATATGACCGAGCTGGTAACATTTGTATTGATTGATCTTAAGAGCGATTCAGTGGTTGCTAATACGATGTCTTGCTTCCCTTGCACTCGAAAATCGCTGTGCACTTGCAGTTCATTGATCTAACTAGTCTATCAGCGTATTCGAGGGATATTCCATCCCAAGCCTGGAAGATTGCTTTTTGGAGGTTGGTCTTCGTCATGAACTGCTTCCCGCTTTTGTACACTCGGCGCGCGAGTATTCCCCAGATGTTCTCAATTGGGTTGAGGTTTGGAGAGAGTGCCGGCCACTTCACCATGCTCACGCCGCGTTCATCAAGCCACTGCTTCGTGAAGCTGGATTGGTGGATGGAGGCGTTGCCTTGCTGAAATGTGAAGTCTCCCAGGTGGTACTGAGCGGTGAACGGCAGCAAGTAGTTGCGCAGCGTGCTGACGTAATCCTCGCTGTTCTGTCACCCGGAGAGCACAGCAAGGCGCGACTTCCCCTTGGCCGAAAACGCTCCCCACACCATCACCGATCCGCCATCCGCTCGACGCTTGGAGTAGACCTACTCCTCTTTGTGAAGGTCGTGCCAATGATACTGGAGTCTGTATGGGCCGTCGAGGTTAAACTTCTACTCGTCAGAGAAGACCACTGACTCCCACTGAGTGCCAAGAACGACTGACCCCCGAGCCCACTCGAGGAGCCATCTTGTGCGTCCCCCTAAGCATGGGGTTGCTCTTGCGCTTGATATAATGCAGTGTATCTTCACGAGCAAGCAGTCGACGAACCGACCTAGCAAAAACCGTGAGATCGAGCGCTCGAACCAACTGAGACGAGCTGTACTGTCCAGTTTGCGCTGCTCTGATGATGCGCCGAACGGCTGTCACGGGCAAGCTGGAGCGTCTTCCTGATCGCCGTGCGGTGTTGTAGTCCCTTGGACCACGCAAGCATGCTTGGGCAACGGTCTTGGAGCATCGAATCGCCGCTGCAATCTTTCTCTAGCTCCTGCCCGCCGCGTTCATGGCAGAGATCTGGCCTTGCCCATAGTCGTACAGTGACGAACCTCTTGAAATCGCAAAACTTGTTCCCTCGCTCTGAAAATCACATATAAGTAAGTACTAAGCCTGTTCAATGTAAAACACGCTTTCAAAGGCAAACGAGCGCACCTGAAGCAATAACGAACGGCGCTTTCGAAGTGGTCTTATATATCCTTCTAGGGGCTTGGCGCGTTATTTTCTAGAGTGCCATCAGTTTTGCTTGGATAGGGATGAGGGAAGCACCAAACGATTAGCCTGAACGAGACGCGTGGTGGGGCGTAATTACAAATGCAAATATGGCATTTTGTGGTCGCAAGTGTAAAAAACTGGTGGTATTATAAATATGGCCAACACTGTATAGATGAGTGTGCCAGACGTTTGGGCATCGACGTGCATGCAGAGCAGAAGGGAATCAATAATCCTTGCCCAGGAGAACCAGTCAGACTTTATCCTCATTGTCAAGTTTCTCTCGGACTTCCTTGACTCAAATCATGTTTATACACACTGGTATTTTATACACAAAATCGTGTTTTTTGCCGTTTATATTTCAGATTTCATTTGCTTACAGTTACAATCCAATCAAAGTAACGTAATTGAATTCAACGCAAAAATGTCCACCAACTACAATCCGCGCCAAAAGAAACCGCACACCCACGTTTTGGCCAGTAACTTTCTCAAATTTTAGAATCGGGGCGTGCTATTTAGATATTTTGCTCGCTGTGCTATGGCG
Organism: Globisporangium cederbergense; assembly: GCA_023334245.1. Classification (NCBI taxonomy): domain Eukaryota; phylum Oomycota; class Peronosporomycetes; order Pythiales; family Pythiaceae; genus Globisporangium; species Globisporangium cederbergense. Next base: position 8,485 of record JAASGO010000228.1, on the reverse strand, counting down.
AGTAGAAGGCACACGCTCGCGTCCTCAAATTCGCATTTTGCAGATGGGCTCGCATACAAAATGCTGTTTGTGCTGAGTGACAAAAGAATCTCACACCAGATTGCAATACAAAAAGTAAGTAAGAAAGAGTCGGACAAAACTACTGGCGACACTGGCTTGGAAAGTAAGCTTGCTCAACGTACTGCCAGTCAAAAACGAAATGACGAAGCCGCGAGTGTCCGAGAGTGAGCGAGGCCCCATCGGCGGAATGCACGAGGTCGGCATGGGCATCCGTGAGATTACGCGGCGAACTGCGCAATGCCGCAGCAAGCAAAGCGAGTGGCGGGCAGAGGAGAATGATCGGCCACACAGCTCAAGGCAGAGCTCAGTCTGTCGGTCAGCGTGAGGGCTGTACAGCGTGTTCTCGCGCAGACTGACTGGCTGGTGTACGAGAAGATGCTCAGTACGCTTCCACTATCCTCCAAAACCAAGCGAGCGCGGGTGGCATGGGCTAAGGCCATGTTGGTGCGTGAAGACGCTGGCTCCGGCTGGGACTCCGTCATCTTCTCTGACAAGAAGAAATGGAACCTGGACGGCCCTGACGGCTTCCAAACCTACTGGCGTGACTTACGCTACTCCCTCGAGAGACCAAGCGGCGCCAGGCAAGCGAAGGCTCGCTCATGGTGTGGGGCGCATTCAGCGCTCGGGGCACGTCGGAGCTGGTGGTGCTGGACGGACGGCTATATCTATACAGTGTCCGAGTACTTACTACCTTTTGCCCACCGTCACCACGGCACCGTTTTTGTTTATCAGCAGAACAACGCGTTCATACATGTGTCGGCAAGGAGTCTGGAGCTCTTTGCCAAGCAGAGCATCGAGCTGCTCGACTGACCAAGCAAGTCACCCGACTTGAATCCGATAGAAAACGTGTGATCAATTCTTACCAGGGAAGTGTATGCAAATGGAACACAGTACAACAGTGTGTCTGAGCTTTGCTCAGCACTGCAGCGTGCATGGAGGTGCGAATTTGAGGACGCGAGCGTGTGCCTTCTACTCGCCATAGCATAGCGAGCAAAATATCTAAATAGCACGCCCCGATTCTAAAATTTGAGAAAGTTACTGGCCAAAACGTGGGTGTGCGGTTTCTTTTGGCGCGGAGTGTAGTACGGTAGGACTCAAATGTCGACTATTCTGTCGTGTGTGGTAATCGACATAGTACCGTCGGACACAAATATACGACCCACTTGGCTTCACTATGCCACTCGCTTATTTTCCGTCGGCCGTCTGAAAGTAGACACACGGTATAGTGGAGCCAAGTGAGTCGTCTAGTGTGAGCTACGGTACTGTTGGGCTGGTTCGACTGCGGACACCACCAACAGCGAACGGGTACGAAAACATCGACATGGCGCCGGCGACGAGGAAGAGCGCCGAGCTCCGTGCCAAACGCGCCAAGAGCACGACGACAGCTGCCACCCGTGGTGGTGCCGCAAGAGAAGGAGCCGATGCAGCAACAGCTGCAGCCGATGACTCGGAGGAGGAGGTGACGACCGAGGAGTTTGAGGTGGAGCTGGACGACGGCGCAACGTGGGCCATGAACTTCTACGAGTGCGCTGCGGAAGGCGATGTCACGTTTCTCAAGCAGATCCTGGACGAGGGAAAGGCAGACATGAACGCGGTGGATGTGGACGGCTTCACGGCACTCATGATCGCGGCCGCCGAGGGCCACAAGGACATCGTCGTAGAGCTACTCGCGCGCGGCGCCGACGTCGCGGTGCGCACCCACGAGCTGCGCTCCACGGCCCTGCACTTCGCTGCCAAGGTGTGGGATAGTGAACGCTTTGCACTGAATGGCTGCTTGTAGCATGTCGTTATGATCGATACTCTTTGTATGTGTATTTACAGAATGGTGACGCGGAGATCGTCGAGGCGATTTGCAAGCAGGACGCGCGCTACGTCGATTGCTGGAACATCAACGCAGGCTCGTGTCTTACACATCCAGCTTATATGCATATTTTGGTATCTACCTAATTGGCTAATGTAGATTGCATTATCGTTGGGATGCCATCAGACACGCCGCTGACCTGGGCGTGCATCGAAGGTCGCGCCGAGTGCGTGCGCGTGCTGCTGGCGCACAACGCGGACGTGAACGTCGTGAACCAGTACGGCGCCACGACGCTCATCTGCTCCGTCATGATCGGCGAGGACCCCGAGGAGGACGAGAGCGACGATGCGCGCTCCGAGATCATTAAGATGCTGGTCGCAAAGTACGTACACGATGTTTTTGTCCGTGTACTTACCACTTGTTCAGCCAGCCATCCTCACTCGCGACTATTTTTTGTACTTATTTGCTACACACACACACATACAGGAACCCGAAGCTCGTGAACTTCCAGGATCGTGAGGGCAGCACTGCGATGCACTTGGCCGCGTCCTGCGGGTACCTGCAATCCGTCAAGACGCTGCTCGAGCTTGGTGCGGACATTACGCTGCGCAACGCCATTGGACAGACGCCGCTGGAGGAAGCTGAACAGACGGGGCTCGAGGAGAGCGACGTGTGCGTGGACCACCTGCGCACGATCTGGCAGAACCTGGAAGAAGAAGCGGCGGCGCGCATGATGGCGATGCTGGAGATGGAGGAGCAGTCTGCCGCGGGCAGCAAGAGCGCCAGTGGACACAGTGTGGCCAGTACGAGTGCTGTGGGTGGTGCTGTGGCTGTCAGTAACAGCAAGAAGAGCAAGAAGAAGAACAAGAAGCAGAAGCGGAGGGCAGTGGCGAAGCAGCAGGCGCAAACCACTGGTGGCGGTGTTAACGGAGTTGCTAGTGGCGATGGCTCAGGTGCGAGTTCGCTTGATGGGAAGCCTACTGACAGTAATGAACCGGTTCTCAGTGATGAGAGTTCGGAGGAGGACGAGGACGAGGCTGAGAAACCAAAGTCTGTGGAGAATGATGTACCGGTGGTCATAGAGACGAGTGAGGCTCAAGCCGCTGGGGAGCAGAGTGACGATAGCAGCGCGCTCTCTGGGGTCTGGACGACCGTGGGCAAGAAGCAGGCGAGTAAATTCTCAGTTGCGGCTGTTTTAGAGGGCGCAGACGCTGATGCCTCAGGAAAGGAAGTATCGAGTGCTCCAAAAGACAGCAACGTGTCGTCGATTCCTGGGGGCCGCACAAGTAAATCCCCCACACAGAGTACGTGGTTTGCATTGAGCTCTCATGACGCTCACACTGTCTACTGAGGCTAACGATTTGTTGCTCGTTACTTTGCAGAGGTCGTACCGTTCCGACGGAAGCTCAAACAGCATCGATATGACATTGGCGCACCAGATGCTCCAGTGGCACCGGCCACTGGACCTTCAACACCCTCCACCACATTGTCATCCTCATCAAACGCTCGCTCTGGTAATGGAAGCATGTCCACATCTGCTCCATGGCCAGCTCAGGACAAGAAGTCGGCTTCGTCAGTACCAGAAAGCGCTCGTGCTAGCACCACGGTGCCATCGAGTCGTCTGCACTCCAACATTGGCTCGAGCAATTCGACAGCGCTGCTGTACTCGTCAACGTCAATCTTTAGCTCTTCTTCGTCGTCATCCCTCTTCTCATCACCGTTCAGTTTGAGAACCCAAGAACGTGCACGAGGTCACCTTGGCTTTGCGTCTTCATGGCGCTCGTCCGGCTTTAGTTCTGGAGCTACTGGATCAGCAACAAGTGGACCACAAGCCTCGACCTCAGGATACGTGTCGGCGAACCGCTCGCTCTGGAAACATTCTCAGCGCGTCCTAGGCACTCAGTTGGTGGCGGCCGAGGCGAAGGACAAGTGGATCGGTCGCCTGCATCTCGCGAACGAAAATGTGTCCGAGGCGATCGGCTACCTGGCGTGTGGGATCTGCGGCGAGCTCGTGAACGACAACCTGCAGTGCAGCGTGAGCGTGAACGGCAGCGGCTGCGCGCAGCTCTACTGCGGCACGTGTCTTGCGAAGACGCTCGCAATGACAGACGGCTTGAGCCTCAAGTGCGTCAAGTGCTACCAGTTTATGAATCGCGACGAGATGCGCCCCAACCACTTCGCCCAGGCCCAGGCCGCGTCGCTCGGGTTGCCAGGTGGTACCCAGCAGTTCAACAACAGCAGCCAGAGCTCTTCGCAGGGCGCTGACGCCCACCTGACGATTGACGAGATGAAGGTCGCGCTCGAGAGCTCGATCCCGAACGCTGGGATCGTGGACCTGAACCCGTTCTACCTGACGCCTGGCAGTGAACTGGCCGTGCTCAGCAACGGCCAGCTGGAGATCCTCGAGCAGGCCCACCAGCTGGCGCTCACGCAGATCATGGAGACGCGCATCGCAAACGCGCGCATGCAGGAGCGCATGCAGATCGAGGAGTGGATGAAGACCCAGCGCGATATCTTGCACTACGCGGCCATGACGGCGGCCACCAATGCTAATGTCGCCATAGTGATACCTGCAGAAGACCAGCACCTACCATCCAGAACATAGATCCCATAGAGCACCAGCGACAAAAAAGAATGGCTGAGAACGTACGCACTGACCGAATTTGTGGCCATATCGTTTTTTTATTTGGTTATGCCTTGGAGCTGGACGTTAGTCGATACTGTAACTGTTTCTGTCTGTTGAGTGTGGTCACTTGGCTTCAAGTGAAGTTGGTTGGTTGATATACTTGTCTTTCTTTATCCATGCGCGGAGCCCGGTAGACCCACTGGCGAGGGCGAAGATGAGGAGGAGATGTTGGCAATTCCGATGCCGCCACAGAGCTCCTGAAGCAGCTTGAGCTGCTTCTCAGCCTTCTCGCGCTTGAGTGCTGCGGTCTTCTCCTGCACCTTGTCCATCAAGTACCGGAACGCGACGACAAACCAGTCGCGCATTTGCTCGCTGTCGGTCTCAATGTCCAGTGTGCGCGTGCGCGTGACGAGCGAAAAGCACCGGTTCGATACCCGCGATGTGGCAAATCCGGAGCTCAGCGAACGCGAGAAGACTTGGGTGCGATGCCCCAAGTCGATGGTCACAATCTCGTCCAACTGGATCGAGTCGTTACTGCGACCCTGCCACGAGATCTCGCCGAAGCGGTTGATGTAGATGCGCGTCTTGTGCGGTCGGCCCTTGCGGCCGTGCTTCCACACATTTAGAGTTTCCATGCGCTTCATGATCGAGAGCTCGACCTGCTGCGCCACACGCTTCTCGTGCTCGCGCGCGAGCTCCACGAGAAACGAGAAGCTCTTGTGGAGCCACTCGCGCTCAGCTGCGCTCTTGGCCTTGATATCAAAAGTGCGTGTGGCCGTGATGAGCGACATGGTGCACTTGGCTTCCTGGAGCGCTAGTGTGCCTTTGTGTAGTGCTCGCGTGAGCACTTCAGTGGTTGGGCCGGCGCGGATGGCGATGATCGACGCCAGTGGGATCGACTTCTTCTTCTTGATCGTCGTGGCGTGCGACAGCATCTTGGACGTCCAGCGGAAGTGTTCGCCGTTCTCAATCACGAGCTGCGTCTGGTGCGGCTTGCCCTTGCGGCCGTACTTGAGCACAGTCGTGCCGCCGATGCACTGCATTGCCACGCGGTAGTCGGTCATCTTCTTCTGCATCTGCTGGTCCAAAGCCTCCTTCTTCCGCCGACGCGTTTGTACCTCCTGCTGCACGTAGGCGCAGATGACCCAGCGCAGCGAGACCGCGTCCCCCGAGGACAGCTGGCGCATGGTGCGCGCGCGTTTAACGATCTGGAGAAAGTACGCGGCCCACTTGGTCGACCGGATCTCGAACACGTGGAACTGCAGCACGCGCGCGATGTGCTTGCGCGCCTGTGAGCTGCTGTTAGGCGTGCAGATTGTGGTCACGTCCAGTGCGAGGTCGCGTGGCAGGGAAGCCAGGAAATCTTGCACGTTGCTCTCGCGAAGTGAGCCCATCAGTTCGCGTGACGAGCGCGAGGACGCACTCTCCCGCCATGGACCCAGTGAGAACGCCGCGAGCGCGTTCTTTCCGCCCGAGGCCGATGAGAAGCGGCCGTAGATGCCACTAGCGCGGAGCCCTTCGTCTACCACCGGGCTGTGGTGCTGATTGTGGTGCTTGCTCTTGTTCTTCTTGTGGGCCTTTGAGGTCGCGGACGGCGGCGTAATCGGGATCGCGAGCTGCATGTTGCCGCGGCCGCCGGGGGACTGACAGAGCCGCACGTTCGCCGCACTGCTGCTGTTGGCCTGCATCTTTTTGAGTGCGTCACTCGTCAGGATCGGCGGCGGGCGGTTCGACGTCTTGGAGTTGCCGCGCGGCGAAAGCGAGTACTTGACTGTGCTGCTTGTTGCGTAAGCAGCAGCTGACGAGGCGTCATGGGAGCTCTTCTTGGAGAAGAACGAGTTGCTGGAGTGCGTCCCCGTCGGCTCGCACTGGTTTTCGAGCTTCTTCAGCTTGCTGCGCTTGCCGCCGAAGAAGAATTTGTCGAACGAGAACTTGGACTTGGTTGCCGTCATGGCGGAGGTCATGACACCATTGCCACTGCTGGTGGCGACGTCTACAGTGAACGTTCCACCACTCTTGGAGCCCATGCGGGTGCTGCTGCTGGCGCCCGGCGTCTTGCAGTTTAACACCATCCTGTGTCGGCTGGTCGCTTGAGAATACGCGCGTGTGTGCGTGTGTGTGTGGGTTGCTCTTGTCCTGCGCGCGGCTTCTTGGAAAGTGATGCCGAATGAACGAAAAGACACCCAGGCGACGAGAATGTAGAAAGAAAGGAGATTAGTAAAAAGCGCTTGATGTTTATTATTATCTTCCGTCCAGCAGGTGAAGCTATTCTTCACTAGTAGTAGGCCGAAAAGATCCAAGATACCACCGCCTGAAGAGAGAGCCGGAGAGAGTGACTTGGTGTTTGTATGCCATTACGCCTCTTTTTTTTTATAGAAGAGAATCTCTCTGGCTCCACGTTTGGTTTGACTCGGACTTTGTATGAGAGAAGCTAATAACTAGCATCCCCACCCACCCCCACTTTAGCGGCTATTTCGAACATCCTAAACACGACCACTTCGCAGCCATACGATCCAACTATTTGTTTGTATGAGAGGTGGATCGTAGCGCTGAGCTGAATTGCGCGAGGCGTTGGTTACACTCGCTCCGGTTACTTTTGGAGGCTTCGAAGGAGCGCATGGCTATGAGACCCACCGTCTTCTGTCGGAATTGAACGAAGGAAAGGTGTTAACGATCACTTACCTATCTACCTATACATGTATACTGTCCATTGTTGGTATTCTTGGTGAGCCACTCACTCACATTCGACGAGATCGTGCGGAATGCCACACGTTTCTCCCTCCCTGAGTCAGAAAGTGAGGCTCTACTGTCTGAACTGTCGCTGTTGGAGCTCTTCGCTGGCGACGGCCTTCTACAGATGAGGAAAGGACTCGCTCGCACCAAACAGGAACAGCCATTGGCTGGATGAATCACTGGATGGGAGAGCAATTGTGTGTGAATCACTTCGTTGCCTTCGGAATAACACGGAGCCAAACTGAGCGCGTTGACGTATAATAGCAACACCACTGCGCCTGCTGAAATGTATCCATTCAGAAAGGGCTCTCGCCGACTTCAACATGAGAAACAAATAACAGCTGGTTTGATCGCTTTTGAGAGGGAGCTGCTTGCTCAAGTCCACTTAGATCAGGTACAGCACACTCAACAATAGCGCGCAATGAATGAATCCAATAGAATCAAAAATATAAACCTCCAGTACAGATTTCCAGGTCGATTCCATCCTCTTTAATCGATACCGATTTTAGAAGTTATTGCGTCAAAGCCAACTTTCTCTTTACACGTCACAGATGATCAGTGATTCCTCCTCCACATTGACTGTATACCCTACTTTCTGCCCTTTTGCTGCTTCCTCGTCGCGAGCTGCGACGCATCCGTGCACTTCACTGCTGTCGCGCCTAGTTCCGCATCACGCCCCTGGTGCTGATGCGGCGACTAATTGTCCCGCACGTGAGCCGTGAGGCCGATCGGTACGAGCGTCATCCCCGGCGAAGTATGGCAAGGGGCCGTCGCCACCGGATGCCGTAGCTCCAGCCGCATTGCGGCTAAAGTAATGCGCCGTCTACTTGTCCTAGATCTCAGATGCGCCACAGGCAGTACGAGACGGTGAACACGAGGAAAACGGCCACGACGATGAACACGCCCAGACCAATCGATTTGTCTTCTTGTTTCGGTTTAAATTGTGGAAACCATCACTTATTAGCTCAGCTTAGGTGCCAATCGTGACAGGCATTCATTGTGACATGCCGTGGAATCTCAAGGCAGGCAAACGCACTACTCACGCTTCGTACTTGTTCAGTGCTCCATAAGCACGTAGACGCCAACCTCATTGAGCAGTTTCTCCCGCTTCTGCTGCTGCACTCTATTCGCAGCAGCGAGTCCATAGACCAGTAGCACCAGTGCACTCGCACCAACAACGAGAATCCCAGGCACCACTGCTCCCAGTACTGACGCCAAGTCACGCGCACTTGTGAACAATTGCACAGCAAACGCAGTCACATTCG
>JAASGO010000227.1:0-35097 GCA_023334245.1 Globisporangium cederbergense | reverse complement strand
TATAGGACGGCTTCGACTGCATCGACCTGTCGGACAACGAGATCAAGAAGCTGGAGAACTTCCCGCGCCTGCGCCGCCTGCGCATGCTGCTGCTGCACAACAACCACATCGCCAAGTTCCAGGATAATCTGGCTGAGTCCATCGCGAACCTCGAGTACCTCATCCTCACGGGCAACCGTATCGCACAGCTGAGCGAGCTCGACCGCCTCACCTGCTTCGCGAAACTCGACACGCTCGCGCTCGGCGGCAACCCGGTCACGAAGCGCAAATACTACCGCGAGTACGTGATCCACAAGCTCCCGCAGCTCAAGGTGCTCGACTTCAAGAAGATCAAGCCGCATGTGCGTTTATTATCACGCGTTGTATGGAGATACGTATTGTGCTGTGGCTCATGAGCACATTCTTGCTGGTAATAGGATCGCGAGGCTGCGAAGGTGCTGTTCAATTCGCTCGCAGGACAGCGGATCGAACAGGAGGCGCATCAGGAGGCTGGCTCCGAGTCCAGCGTCGTGAGCTCCACACAGGGCATGGAGAAGGTATTGTCTCGTGCTGCATGCGCTTTGCTGTCGGATAAAGATGGCTCACTCTCGTCTTGCACAGGTTTCTATCGCCCCACCCGCTGCGCCACCACAGCCAGTGACCGTCGTGGTGCCTCCACCGCCACCTCCAGCTCCTGTTGCAGCTCCCGCAGTTAAAATCCAGTCGCCGAAGAAGGACGTGCGAAGTCCTGTGAAGAAGAAGCAACAGCAGCCGATCACTCCAGTGAAGCAGCAGGAGCCAGAAAAGAAGGTGGCGGTGGCACCCAGCACCCCACCACCAGCTACCAAGTATGACGATGTGGAGATGGAGGACACGGACAACAAACCAGCGGCAGCCGTGCCGTTCACGCCGTCCAAGCCGATCGAACAAATGACGGTGGCGGCGCTACGGGAAGAGCTGAAGCACCGAGGGCTGTCCATCAAGGGGCTCAAGGCAGAGTTAGTGCAGCGACTCAAGGACGCGACGGGGGTATGAAGACCGGCTGAGTAGCAAGCAGGGAGGAAGCGGGGTTATCCAGGTAGATTTGGAGAACTTTGAGGAAATGAGCTGTACGCGGAGAGCTCACGTTTGGACCCTCCGAGTGGCTAAGATCGCGGTAAAGATGAGTAGGAGAAACCAGTCGCCAACAGCCTTTCTTTCGTTTGCAGTGATGCCCACAGCAACAAACAGCGACCCTTTCTTTCCCAGTCGTCTTTGTTGATTCGTGATCGTGTGTCCATTGACCTTATGCTTGTGTTGCTGCATGGCTCTGAGAAACAGCAAGTCACGATGAAGAACAGCTGGCTGACAGGCACACGAAAATCGAAGACAAGCACCTGCACACCATTCTCTTTCTCTCTCTACACTCAGTCGCACAATCCTTTCATCAGTACGGCGCTGAGCTTCGGCTGAGACTCTCGGCGCGATCGCGACGCGACTGCGCAACCTTCGAAAAATGCCCATTCTCGTATTTGTACATGAGCGGTACACCTGCCATGTAAACCACAGCAAAGGCAGTCAGTGCCAAGTTACAATCGCTACGACACAACCAGCGACAGGGCTCGTACCGGTGGGTGCCAACAGAAGACACCGCTCGGGCGCGCTCTTCTCGAGCTTCATCTGCTCGTTAAACTCGTTCTCGTCCATGTTGTCGAGGTGCTTCACGAGCGTGCGGATCACGAAGCCATGGGACGACACGAGCACGTTGCGGCCGGCCTTGAGGTGCGGCAGGATGAAATCGTTGAAAAAGGGCACGGCGCGCGCGTGCACGTCGGCGCACGACTCACCGTTCTCGCCCGGGAACTTGGTGTTGTAGTCGTTGCGGATCTTGCGGATCTGCTCCTTGTCGAAGAGCACCGTGTGCTTAGTGGATGGGACGCCCTGCAATAATGTAGCAGCAACCGCACAGTACGCCAGGTTAAATTCAGCATGGCTTCATGCGCACGAGCCATTTCATGATGTCAACACGTACCTGCAGGTCGCCAAAGTTGCGCTCGTTGAGGGCGGGCGAGATGTACACGGGGACGATCTAGTACCAAGCGCATAACGACACTCTATAGTCAGTCCTGTAATAGCAGTAATGCAGTAAGAAACTGAGATAGAGAGCTACGTACAAACTCGTAGGGGTCCTTGTCGTTCACGCCCTCGAAGGCGGGAAACTCGAGCGGCGACCTGTGCTCCACCACGGGCGTCTTCTTGCTCGAGTGTACGCTGAGCGCGAGCGAGACGGTCGAGCGCGCGCGGTCCATCTGGGAGCAGAAGACCACATCCACAGGCGTGAACTCGAGCCGTTTGCCGGCCTCGAATGCCTCCTGGATGCCCACGTCGCTCAGCGGGATGTCGATCGACCCAGCGTACCGCCAGAGCTCCTCTGGCTGCTGCGGCTTGCGGTTCCACACGCTCTGCCCGTGGCGCAGCAGGATGAGCATCCCGAAGCTCGTGCGCGCGTGCTCGTCACCAGTGCCATTAACACCATTCGCAGTCGCTGGGGAAACTGGAAATGTGAGTGGCGCGAGGTGCGTGGACCACTTGGGGTCGCACTCGCTACGCTTCTCCCAGTGGGTCACGTGCGCGTGCGGCAGCGTGTACCTGCGCTCAGCCGGGTCGACGCCGACTGAGTTGCAGCACTCACCGTCCGCGCAGTTGCACGTCTTGCCCACTGTCGCCACGCGCTCGTCACTCTGCTGCTCCTGCTGCTCCTGCTGTTCCTGCTGCGGCTGGTGGTGGTGCGGAGTGCGCTTCTTGCGCTCGGCCGCGACGAGTCGCTCGAGGGCGACACTGAGCGCCGTCGCGAGCAGCAGTGAGGACGCCAGCACAGCACCCGAGACCTTCATGCTCTGCTCTCAGTCGCCCAGTCGGTCGGGTCGGTCCGTGTTGCCGTCGTCCAGCGGTCGGACGCACGCACGCTTCTTGCTTTTCGCGCGTCTTTCTTTCGAGGAAGCCGCCGTGAAAATAGTCGGCGCTTCTTTTGCAACGCACCGCCTATTGTAAAACCCGATACAAAAATGGCGAAAATGGTTGATGAAAACACATAGTTGCAAGTTCAATGACATCCTCAGAAATGCCCGGACGAGGGTAGGAATGATCGGCATGGCTCTGGACGGACTTAATTGCTTTATTAGACTTGTGTACGTTAGTTAACTCGCTTGACAACCTAATGGCGTGACGCTCCCTTCCCCTGGACTATTCGAACGGGAACGCGGTCTTGAGGTCCTTGAAGTGGAAATTGGTGGGACTCTTGAAGCCGTGCGCATTCGCCTCAATGACCTTGACAACATTCGTGGAGCCCGAGACGGCATCCGTCATGCCGTGGATGAGCACGATGATGTCGCCGTTCTCGATCCAGCCCTGCTCTTTGCCGTACGAGATCGCCTTGATCACCAGGCTCTCGATGCCGATCATCGACTCGACGCGCAGCGCTGACACCCCACTGCCGCATTACAACAGCACACGCGAGTCGAAATGAGGAACCACGGTTCGTGAGTCTACCACGACAGAGTACAAGAACAAAACTTACCGAGAAACACCAGTGAGCTGCCGGGCTGTGGACCCGGACGCGGTGACTGCGAGAATCCGAGCAGAGGGGCGGTACTTTGCCAGGAACTTAGTGCTGAAACCCGTCTCCGTGAACGAAATGATCAGCTTGGCGCGTACGTCTATTGACGTCTCCACAGCGGACGAAGCGATGGACTCGCACATGCTGAAGGGTCGAGGCACAACTGCGCGCATAGCGCGATAAAGCTCTGAATAATCCATCGCAGCCTCCGCTTCGAGACAGATCTTGGACATCGTCTGTACAGCTTCACGTGGGTACATGCCCTTTGCCGTCTCAGCGGAGAGCATCATGGCGTCCGTGCCATCTAGAACTGCATTGGCGACGTCTGTGCATTCCGCATTCGACGGGATCGGTTTATTCGTCATGGACTGCAGCATCTGTTGAAATTTTCCACAGTCGTAAGCAGAAGCATAGTAGAAGTCGTCATTCACACAAATCCGCCCCCTATGCTTCACATTGTCTCGTACCTGTGTTGACGTCACGACGGGTTTCCCAGCGATATTGGCCTTTCGAATGATCATCTTCTGCGCGAGGAACACCTGCTCCGGGGAAAGCTCCATGCCCAAGTCACCTCGACTCACGTGCACACCGTCAGCTTCTTTGATGATCTCGTCGATATTCCGTAGCGCTTCTATGCTCTCGATCTTTGCATGAACGCGAATGTGTCTTCCTCGATCTCCTAAACATGCGCGGATCGCGCGTATGTTGTCGGCACAGCGCACAAATGACCCGGACACGATGTCGACAGCTTGCGGGATCGCAAAGTTCTTCAGGTCGTTCTCGTCCTTTTCGGTGATCCCAGGAACTTTAATCGCAGCACCCGGGAGGTTCATGTTTTTCTTCTCTTCGAGCAAATGGCCGTTGAGCACTTGGACTCGAATTGAATCTGTCAGGCACTCGAGTACCGTCATGACCAAGCTGCCATCGTCGCACAATATCTTCGACCCGGGCGAGACTGAGGTCGGCAAGTAGATATACGAACAAGCGATTCGCGTGGTGTCGCCCTCAATCGAATAGTCGGTTGTGATCTCCAGTTCCTGTCCAGCCTGCATACATTCATTCACAAAAGCAGTATTCAGCATCAGTCAGCGCAATATGTAGTTGACGTATCCAGCCGCGATAAGTACGCACCTTTAGCAGAATAGGCGTGCGTCCTTTGAGCAGCCCTGTTCGAATCTCTGGCCCTTTCGTGTCGAGCAGCACAGCGCAATGACAACCCGGACGCGCTTCCACCGCCTTGCGCAGGTTTGACAGGCTTCTCGCATGCATCTCGTGGTCGCCATGCGAGAAGTTGAGGCGCGCGACGTTCATCCCTGCGTCGAGCAGCTCGCCTGGCAGCCAACAAACACGGAACACAAACGCTCAGCACAGATCCAAGCACAGATTGACAGCTCCATCCAGATGCTTGCTCCTCACCTAACATCTCCACTGACCAACACGACGGTCCGATCGCGCAGATGATCTTGGTCTTCCGGCTACGCGCGGGTGGTGGTAGCAGAATCTGCTTCATGCCGATCGTCCCCACCTGAAAGTTCTGCAGAACAAAACAAAAAAAACGCAATGCGCACATCACCACCAAGCAACACGAACTTGTCAGTCGTGGATCGCTACCGCACTAGCAAAGGTGGTCCAACAAGACCAATAAGCATATACTAACGCACGCTCATGACGGGCTTGCGCGCGACAGTGGATGACGGCGCTGGTGCGAGCATCATGTCGGCGAGCTCCTGCGACGCCGAGCGGTAGCGGCGCCACGAGCCCATGCGCACGGGTGGGAAGGCGGCGATGCGGTGGTGCATGTCGAACTCGTCCTTCGCGGTCGCGCCGCGCCGCGCCGAGAGCGACTGTGGCTGCTGTGTGTGCATGCCTCGTATGCTTGTGATAGTGATGGTGATAAGGTAAGGTAGTCGTGACGCTGCTTGTCCGGTGCTGCGCGCGGCGGTCGTGGAAGAAATGAATGAATGCCCTTTGGGCTTCCATTTGAGCAATCACTTCCTCCCGCAGTTCCGTAAAGAACCACGTCGATCCTTTGAAAGTTGGTACCCTTCGTTTTGCGAGGCATGAGTCTGCTTCAACACCACTGGAATTTTATATTTTGATGTACCGTCTGCTCTCTGCTTCGTCTCTATCGGGATGTGCTGCTGTTGGAGAAAACAGCGGAGACCGCGCGAGTTCTTTCGATTGACTCACTTGGTTTTGTATGCAAGAGTCGAAAAACCTCGTGTGGATAGGTAGATTCATAAATACCAGTATTTGCGAAACCGTGGAAGAGAGAGCTGTTGCAAAGCAAGCAACCTCGTCGTCGCGCGCCGCTTCGAGACGACGGCCGGACGTCCGGTGATGCACCGTCATACCAGCAGCAGCAAACGAACGAGCGCTGCTACTACTACAGCGCAGCACAGTAACAACAGGCCATGACGAAGACGACCGGTGCGCGGAGGTCCAGCACCAACAGCCCGAACAACAGCAGCATCGCCAGCAAACTTAGCCCGCGCTCCTGGACCAACCTTCAGCAGCAACAGCAGCAGCGCAGCCATGCGTCCTCTCCACGAGCCTCAGAGCACACCACTTCTACAGACGACAAGAACGACAACAAAACACCCAAACCCGCGTCACTGCTTAAGCAAATCGTGACGAAGAACCACCAGCAGGCGATCTTGGAGGAGAAGCAGAAGGGCTCGCCACGCCAGCATGACCAGCCGCAGGAGCTCACCCATGACGGGAACAATGCGTCGATTGTACTGGACGAGCAGCTCTCGATGGAGACGCCATGGACCCCGAAATCACTGGGGCGAGCGAAAACCGCCATCATCTACAAGGTACGCGAATCAACACATGAATAAAATGGGTGTGCGCATTAGAGTGCTAACCACCTGTGGTAACTTCGCTTTGTAGCAAACGCTGAACGACACGCTTCTGGTTCTTGAGCGCAACATCTTCTTCTTCACTGAGTGGGTTCCGTACTTCGTATCACTTCAAGAGGACCACATCCTGATGTTCAAGAGTCGAGAGCGATGGGAACAGGGCCTCAAGCCCGACAAGGTACACGCGAACGGTGTAAGCTCCTGGTGCATCTTTATGGCCTGCTGATCCATTATTTTGCCTTTATTTCAGATTATTGAGTTGCACCACCTGCTACTGCTGGGCGAAATGAAAGTCGACGCGACGGCCTCCGACTCGTTTTACGACGGCAGCGGAGCCAGCATCTCGCGCCTCTTTCGGCGGAAGCTGTTGGAGACGGACGAATTGGACGAGGTCAGTGCTCTTTTTACATACCAATCTGCATTTTAGCGTGATTTAACCTCTGACTTTGCAATTGCTTGGTGAGTAGTGGCTGAATGAGGAGCTCCGACAGAATTTGGTGGTTGGATCGACGAGCAGATCCGCTGGCATCATCTCCAACAATCCAAATGCGAGTGCTCGGTGCGTCATTGAGTTTGCGTCGTACAACCAGAGCACGTTCGAGCTGTGGACGAAATCCATTCGACGTGCATTGCAGCTTAAGCGTGAGCAACACTTCCAGGACGCCAACAGCTTTAGCAACAACAACAGATTCGTGGACGATGATGGCCATTCGATGCAATCCAACAATGCGTCACCATCTCGACAAGCGATGACGAAAGCCTGGGTCTCACCTGGTCAGGATTCGCGCTTGACACTTCACCAGAGCGAGATCTGGTGCAACCGCGTGCTCTCGGGCGAGAAGGAGAAAGCTGAGTCGGAGATCCGACGAATCATCGCGATGGAGAAGCTTGTGGCTCAGGTGACAAATCCGCGGATGGCGCTGCTCGTGTACGAGAAAGTGAGTCGAGTGCACGAGCTCTTTGTCGCCAACAGCAGACGTGAGATTGAGAAGCTGGATGACCGAGAGATGCGAATCTCGGCAGAGATCTTGAACTTTTTTGCCGACCACCTGAAGCGAAAGTACTCAGTCTTTCTCATTTTGGCGCTTGCGTACGGCGTCGGCGAAGAGCAGATTCGCGACGCGCACGAGACCATGTGCTTGGAAAACGCTGCCTCTCATGCAGGTGTCGGTGGTGGTAGCGGCGAACTGGAGCGACCTGTGGCGTTGTACGGCTTTGAAGACTCGGAGAGCCTCGAGCTGTACGATAAATACCGAGACGCAGCAATCAATTACCACAAGATGAATTACGGCGATAGCTCTGCAGCAGAAGAGGAAGATGCCATCATGCACCTCCCTGTGATGCTTCAGGTGGCGGTGGTGCGTCGAGATCACGAAGAGACGACGGCGATGCTGGCGATCATGGAGACGATCAAGACCCGACTCACGGAGCATTGCGTCGAGCAGGAGAATGATTCCTGAAATGGGGGCTGGAAAGATGTTGATCACTTGCCTATATCTGAAGTATGTTGAAATACACGAGCTGCACGACTACACATAATGCGCCAAAGTATAATAAATGGAAAAAACCAAGTGAAGTATTGAAACCATGCAATCTTCATTACCTACGTGGATGCTGAGTAGTTGCTCTCAAGCTCAAGTGACTCAATGTGGCCATGCATCTGTTGTACCAGTGATCGAAAGTACGAGTTGTTCAGATAAAGCTTCGACAGTTGCTCGATGGACGTGGCGGGTAGTTCTTCCGAGCCCCTTGTCTCAACCATTGGCTCAATCCCTGTTAGAGCAGCGAGGTTAGAACAGAATCAAATTGACCTGAACAGCTTGCAAGAACTCACAAACGTACCCCAAGCATCCATCATGGCCGTCGCAGCTTGGATTGCCTCACTCGCTTCCATGAAACAGAGACTATTTCACAGTGAGCATAATGGACCTCAACATGTGGAGTACACTAAAAGTAGCTGTTCAATCACACACGATACTCACATGAGCACTTGCTCGCCTTGAAGGACAGCTTTGAGCATCCGTCCTTTTACTTTCACACTCTTCACCGTACCAGCCTCGACACTTAGCCACACGCCTTCTCTGGTTCGCGAAGCCACGGAAGTAACGGGGCGCACTGGTGCAAAGTGCTGCAATATGGAGGACTCCCTCATTGACGCCGTGGATGGAGTATCTCTCGGCACTGCAATCACCAACTCTCTGGCGCGGATGTGCATGCGAAGCGACTTCTTCAGCGTCTGCAGTGGCGCTCTTGCGCGTTCGCATGCCTTCTGACGCGTACGTACGAGCTGCACCGCGAACGTCGTCTCGTGCATGCTCATGGCGGCACACTGTCGTGACTCTTCTTGCGTGAATTGCGAGCTGCGTGGCCAACCCCGCAACGCCACCACCGACAGACAAACACTCTGAGCTTCAACTTCAACTGATAAAATACTCAGAAATACTCAGATCACATCAATTCTTTTCGCAATTCTTCTTGAAGAAAGAATTGACAAGTTCCACATTTTGCAAATCAAAAGCTCAATCAAAGCGGAAGAAGCAAACAAGCGAGCATGCGTCTCGCGGCGGCGCTCACACGCAAGAAATGGTCGCTGCTGCTGCTACAGTAGCTCTGTACTTCGTTCTCTCTAATGTCATGTGGCTGGTGTTTGCGTGGTGACTTGCTTGTAGGGATGCGATCGTGGTCGGCGGTGGACACAATGGACTCGTAGCGGCCGCGTATCTTGCAAAGGTGTGCACTGCACTTCCTTCACTTCCTTCATGGCAGTTAGCATTACAAAGCAGTGACGATGGTGTACTGACTGTGTGCGACCACGCACTGTATGGATGTGCATAGGCTGGCAAGCAAGTGTGCGTGCTGGAAAAGAGGCACCTGGTCGGTGGCGCCGCGGTCACGGAGGAGATCATCCCGGGGTTCAAGTTCTCGCGCGCGTCGTACGTGTTCTCGCTCTTCAGACCGCAGATCATCAAAGATCTGGAGCTGCACAAGCATGGACTAGAAGGCACGTGGCTTTATTGCTCAGTATGTCTTTGTTAGCTTATTATGCATAAGCTTATGTTGTTTCGCTTGCTGTATTCTCGTGTGTAGTGTATCCGCGCGATCCTTCGTCATTTACGCCAACGTTGGACGGGAGAAGTCTCATCCTTGGCAGCGACATGATCGAAAACCAGAAGAGCATTGGTGCGAGCACCTTTGCTTATTTAGCTGATCCTTGTTGGGGGTTCGCACTAAAGGACCTGTTTTTTGTACTCTTCGATCTATGTCATGAGCAGCTCAGTTCTCCCGGACAGACGCACTCGCGTACCCGAAGTACAACGACATGCTGGAGGTTCGTAGTTACATAACTTTGCTTGCACCAGAGAGTATGAAGGTTGCGTACCCATCGGTTAATTGATCGGTATGATTCGTAGACTATGGTCGATTTCTTCGTGCCGATGATCGACGAGGTGAGTTCTAGCTGATCTATCTATCTGCACGTCGCTTGTATTCACTCTCTAACGGACGATGTTTTCAGCTTCCACCAGACGTGCGAGTTGTCTTCAACACCAACTCTTCAGTAAGGTAATGTCTGCTCTTTATCGCTCGCATGTCGGTTAGTATAGCGAATTCATTTCATGCTTGAACTGTTTGGATTGTAGCCGACGAGTGGATGCAGTCCAGTCCATGATGAAACTGGGTTATCGATCTGGCAAGCTCGGGAAAGAGCTCACGACATTTTTGGAATTCATGACTGCGCCGGCAACAAAGATTCTTGACAAGTGGTTCGAGTCTGACATTCTCAAAGCGACACTTGCGACGGATGCCATCATTGGCGCCAAGGTAACTCGGCGAAGCTTTGGTTCTGTGATAAATAGTTTCGATCGCTAAAAGTTTGACTTTAATGATGCAGGTATCACCATCAACTCCAGGATCCGCGTACATCTTGTTCCATCACGTTATGGGAGAAGTGAACGGGATCAAAGGCATGTGGGGTCACGTGAAGGGCGGGATGGGAGGCGTCTCCCAGGCTCTCGAGAAATCTGCGACCAAAGCTGGTGTTGAGATTTTCACCAATGCACCAGTGAAGTCCATTGACGTTCACGACAACAAGGTGCAAGGAGTGAGTCTGGAGAGCGGGGAAGTGATTCAGTCCGACTTTGTCCTCTCGAATGCCAGCCCGCTTGTCACGATGCTGGATCTACTGGATGAACAAGTGCTACCGGAACGAGTTGTGACGCATTTCAAAAAGAACTGGAACTGCGAATCGGCGTCAACAAAGGTATGCATGTTCTGTTATGCTGCCGCGTAGTTGCTCGCTTAGCGTGTGTAACCCACTGACTGTCTTGTAGATCAACGTTGCACTGGACCGTTTGCCAAACTTTTCGTGCATCCCGAACACGGGCGATGGAAACACTCCAATGCGTCATCACCGAGGCACCACTCACTTCGAAGACTCGATGGAGCAGGTAAGGAAGAGGTCGTTTGATCAGAGATGCCTTGATGACGTTCAATTCTGACGCGAAGACATCTCTTGCAGATCGAGGACGCGTTCCTCGATGTTCAGCACGGATACGCGTCGAAGCGTCCAGTCATCGAAATGAATGTACCAACGTCACTCGACTCCACCATCGCTCCTCCAGGTGATCGACAGTTACTTGCTTTTGATAGGCATGGCTGGTGAAACTTTGACTGACATTTCTTGTTTTTGTGTGCGCATAGGCAAGCACGTTGCCCTTCTCTTTGTCCAGTACACTCCGTACATGCCGAAGGTATGTCTACTCGTCGTGATATCGAGCACAAAATTTCCGCCAACGTTACTAATTATTCGCCGACGTGTGCAATGAAATGCAGGATGGAAGCTGGGATACCCCAGGTAAGAAGGAGAAGTTCGCTGATCAGGTGTTCTCAGTGGTCGACCAATTCGCGCCCGGTTTTAAGAACTCCGTCATCGGATACGACATACTCACGGTTGGTGATCCTTGATCCGGGCTTGACGTTGTTTGACTATTGTGCTTCATAACATTGTCTGACCTATCTATCACCTTTGTATGCATGTAGCCACCTGATCTTGAGCGGATCTTCTCGCTTCCGAAGGGAAATATCTTCCACGGAGCCATGGGCTTGGATCAGGTGAGCAAAATCAACTGGACATACTATTGTTTAGCAAATTGCTTGAAGTCTCACGACGATTTCCTTGTGTTCGTTCAGCTCTTCTGGATGCGACCGATCCCTGGATACTCGGACTACCGCTCACCAATCAAGGGCTTGTACCTCGGATCCGCGGGATCCCATCCAGGTGGTGGTGTCATGGGAGCCTGTGGTCGCAACTCAGCCATGGTGTGCTTGAAGGACATGCAAGTTGGTCGTACGATCAAAGAACGTTTTGCCTGAAAAAAAGGTCGAGGACATAGCAACGAACACACCAGCTGAAGAAGACACTAGCGCACACGCGTCGCGTTAAATTAGTTGGTATTATTGTTTATCATCTATGGTATCCATCAATTGTTTCTGTTGCTGTCTCGTTGGTCTCACTTGCTCCAGGTCCCGGCTGACGAAGAAGAAAGAGACTGCTCTCGTACTGCTACGGTGCCTAGCAAGTCTCCACGAGCTCTTGCACCACCTCCATCCATCCATGGGCAGCCATGGCTCAAAACGCAATATGCAGTCTTACGTCTCGCCAGACAGGTTCTGCAACTGGATGCTGCGACGGCCCGTGAACGCCGAGTCGAGCATCTCGTCTTCGTCGACCAGGAACGAGTTGGTTGTGTCACTCACGTAGCTGAACTTGCCGAATGAGTCGTTGTCGCGCTCCGGTTTCCTTCGCGCGCGCGAGTGCGGGCTCCGCCACGAGAAGATCATGCTGAAGAAGCTGCCGGTAGAATACGTCTTAGATGCCAGGTACTTGTCATAGTTTATGTCGGGGTTCTTGATCTTCTCTTCCTCAAGCGACAGCGGCGCAGGGACCCACGGAGACTGGATCTTCTTGCGGAGCACGAGATCCCACTTGATGTCCTTGAAGAACGGGTGCGTGAGGATCTCGCTCGCCTGGCGCGCGCCGAGGCGCTTCGTTGGGTCCTTCTCCAGCAGCCCGACGATGAGGCTGCGTGCCTCAGGAGGTATGTTACATTTTGGGGGGAACTTGACGGGGTCCTTCTCGATAAGCTTGTAGAGTACCGACACATTCAAGTGGTGGAACGGACGCTTCGCGAGGAGCATCTCGTAGATCAGGATGCCGAGACACCACCAGTCGACCGCTTTCCCGTAGTCGCGCGATCGCTTTGGCTTCAGGAGTTCCGGCGCAGTGTACGCCGGCGAGCCCGCCATGGTGCGCGCACCGCTTAGCTGGCTCACGCTGGTCTTCGACAGCCCGAAGTCAATCAGCGCGACGTTGCCCTCGTCGTCGATCATGATATTGTCTGGTTTCAAGTCGCTAGAAGGAAAACAATGTGATAAGTACGGACTGCAGAACATGGCATGAGTATTCAAGCAATCACACTAAAGCGTACCGGTACACGATGTCGCAGGCGTGCAGGTGGCAGAGCGCGAGCACGATCTGCGCCGCATAGAAACGCACGCGCGCGAGGTCGATCGAGATCTTGATGCGGTGCTCCTTGTTGTTCGAGAAGCGGTTCATGTGCGTGTACAGACTGCCGCCCGGGTAATACTCCATGCCCAAGAACACGCGAGAGTTGCTCTGGAACGAAAAGCGCAGCGGTGCGATGAACGGGTGGTGCACGTCGCGCAGGATGCGCATCTCGGTCTTCGTGCGCAGCTTGTCGTAGTTGGACATGGAGCTCTTCTCGAGGATCTTGACGGCGAAGACCTCGCCTGTGTTCTTGCGCTCCGCGAGCACGACCGTGCCGAACGTGCCCTTGCCCAGCACACGGTTCACGTGGAAGTGTTGGATCGAGAGCGACAGCACGCGCTTCGAAGTCGTGGCCTGGAACACGCGATCCGACTTGACTGACTTCTTGTCCGAGTCCGACATCTGAAACGCCATGAGGTCCACCTCGATCTGCATCTGCATGCTGAGCACGCGGCCGCCGGGGCTCAACTGCAACTCGTCGCGCGTGTTGAACGCGAACTCGCGTTGCAGCGACTTGTTCCAGATCTTGCCCGTCGCCAACACCTGGAGCACGTTCGGCTGCTTCGTGTTGAGGTACCGCGAGACCGAGAACCGGCGGAACTGCACAAACTTGGAAAGTCCAAGCGCTACGTCCACGAGCCCTTCGCGGCCGTAGAACGCCGACGACGGGATGAACTCGCATGGGTAGCGCAAGGTCAAGATCATGTCAGTCGAGCAGAGTGGGAAGAGCGCGATCAGGTTGGCTGCGGACTCGTTCAGTCCCCTCGGCTGCATGAATTGCGCGGTCCAGAGCGAGTAGAACTGCTTGACCGTGTTCAGGTTGCGCGTCTTCCAGTCGAGCGACGAGCGTACGGTCTGCGCCAGGATCGCGTTTGTGGTCAGCGTGTTGCGGCCATACGCTTGCTGCTGTTGCTGAAGCAGGTCCGAGTCGCGGCCGCCCCCCGAGGTCGTGTTCGTGGCGCTCGCGCTCATCGAGGGCTTCTGGCCGCTGGTGTTCACAACGGCCTGCTGGATCATGCGCACCCAGATCTCCGACTCGATGGGCGTGCGCGTGTAGAGCGAGAAGACCTTGTTGATCGTCGTGGTGACGAGCACGCCATTCGCGCGCGAGTCATCCTTGCGCGCGCCCGTGACCGTCACGCGGCCGCGGAACTTCTCCGTGTCGATCATGGCCACTTCCTTCGACACGTAGTACGAGAAGGTCGTACCCGAGAGGATCGCGTAGCGGTACCGCCACGAACGCACGACGTGGCCCTGCTTCCACAGGTATCCCTCCCAGTCGGTCTCAAACATGTCTTCGAACGTGTTGCTCACGTCCGCGCACACGCTCAGCCGCATGCGGTTCGCGGCGGTACCTGGGATGGCCGCAGCGGCGCCGTTCATTGAGGACGAGGCCGACTGCTGGTGAGAGCCGCCGCTGGTGTTGCCCGTGCTGCCGCCGCTGCCGTCCGCGACCGAGGACGAGACGACGGACGCGTCCGTGTCGCCGCAGGATTCGCGGCCACCGTAGAAGGTCTGGCTCGGCCGCATCGTGTACGAGGACGCGCGCGGCTCAAAGCACTTGGGCACGGGCGGTGGCACTGTCGAGGTCGAGGTGGCGCTGCTCGTGCGCTCACGCTGGGTCATGGCTTCGGCGTCTTCGAGGGAGAAGAGCGTGAAGCGCGGCCGGTCACGGTCCTGCATGTAGGGTAGTGCGGATAGATAGATGGATGGATGGGTTGATGGGTTGGCTGTTGCTGGACGGACGGACGGACTGGTGCACCCCTCGGCGCTTGGAAGAGACTGATAGCGAGAGAGAGAGAGCGAGAGAGAGACGCGCGCGCACAGCCGTACGGACGCGAAGATGGAGACGCGCTCGCTGCTGCTGCGGAAGAGAGGAGGAGTGCCGTAATAACACAATCGCTCGATCGCTTGCGCTTGACCCCCACAATCCAGGGACACACAAAAAGAAAAGAAACAAACATTATGTTTCGGCAGAAAAAGGGAGAGACGGATTTCATCCCGAAAGGGGGAGAAACTGGCATGACGAGGTGGCTATTTATGACAACTTGTGGAAGGGAAAATCACTCAAGGGAATGAATTCACTGCCCAACTGGCGCATAATGCGGCATTGTGCTAGTCTACGATGGCATATGCTGCATCCTATGAAGACGTTATGGCTAAAATAATCGTTCCAGAAAAGTATGTGAGACAACGAAAATTACAGGTGGCGTTTCGCTTTTCCTTCTTTCCTTTTGAGCAGCAAAATAGAGGAACGAACCAGAAAGCGAGCGGCTCTCTCTTTTGCAACAAGAAGCGAGCAATTGCGCGCCTTGCTTGTCTGCTTGTTTGCTTGTTTGCTTGCTTGCGCTCCTGCCTACCTGCTTGTTTGCTTGTTTGTTTGCTTGTTTGCTTGCTTGCTTGTTTGGCTCGCGCTGCTGTTTCCTCTCTATTCTTAGCGCCTGATCTGCTGGCGGTTGTGTCCCAAAGCCAGATGCTGAACAAGCTGTCTCTCCCTCTCAAAAGGCACAAAAACCAGGAAAAGCCGAAAGCGATGCGAAAAAATTGCGAGCGGGCACTTGAAAGAAACTACATTGGGTTTTTTATTAGTGAGCCAAGCAAGCGAGTGCGACTCTTGACAGATAATCCTTGGCAATATGCACGTGGTTGTCAACAGCGCAGGCAAGCAAGCGCAGCGCTTGGATCTTGTTGCATTTTCGTCTTGCGCTTGCTTGCTCAGGCAGGCAAGCAAATTTGCAAGCGTTTGCCTTCAAGAAAATCTGTTAACAGCCTGTTGAAAGTAGCGAGTTCAGATATGATCTTCTGATGGGTAATATGGCTCATTAGCAGGTTGTTGATTTGTCGCATGTACCCTTCACTGAAAAGATAAACAGGTATTGCTGTTTCCAAAGGACATGAGATCAGACGAAAGTGCGGGAGTTGCACTCGTTTCAGTAGGCAGATGCGCCACTTTCGATGCGTCAACCGCACACAAGAAGGCGCGTCCGTCCGCTCATGATGATCCAAGGTCACATAGTATCCCACGCGCATGATAATACGCCGCCAGCAGCATCTCGTGGGGCAGCAACGCTCTAACAACTTCTTCTTCCTGCTTCACAGCTTCAATGGGTGGTGCCTTTTGAAGCCAGCAAGTTGGATTCTCCTCTTTCTGCTGCTGCTGCTGTTGTTGTTGCTGCTGTTGGTAATGGCGGGGTCCTGTTTCCGCAAAGGCTTCTATGATGCCTCCTCCATTATTATATTGGGCTGCGATGTGGGTGGGAATCTGGATCTCTTGCTCATTGCTCATTGTTGTTGCTCTTGCGTGAGATACGCCCATGAGACACGATCGAGAAGCTCCTCGCCGGTGGATGGCGATCTTCTCTCCGTGTGTGCTGTCGTTGTGCGATGTAGCCATCTTTTTTCCAGTTCTCCATACTTGCCGTGGAATGGCCACTACACCACCTTCTTCAGTTTCGCGCCCATTGTTCCTTCTTCTTCTCCTCTCTCCCTCCCTCCCTCTTCTGACTCACAATTGCTCACACGATGATGAGCTGGAGAGCTCGCGCGAGTGAGTGTTCGGTCACGACGGTACTTGCAGTGCGATGGATGGCTTTCGTTGATCTCTAATAATGTATCTCAACGGAAGCAGCGCGATGGATGGAGCCGCGAGGCGGCGTCACAGATCGCGTCCGGGAGGTGCTGGGGCCGAAGGAAGGGAAAGCTGGGAAATAGCCCAGAGGCAGCGGCACCCGTGGAGCCGAAGCGACTCGGTGCTGCCAAGTGCGAGACGTCGGCCGCGAATCAGTGAGTTGGTATCGCCAGCGAGACGAGTGCGAACGATGCAACTGGGAGGCATCATCGTTGAGAAGAGCGGAGAGAGGGGAGAGGTGGTTGCTTGGTTGCAGTAGTAGCGAGTGTTTGTAAAACTGAGAGATGACGCGTTGTTGAGGACTCATGTGTCGTCGGGACTCGTGTGTTATTGCTGCCTCTTGCAGAGATCGTGTGTGTTGTTCCCGCCTCTAGAGATTGCAAAGCAAAGCTCGCATAAGGCCGCCGCTGGCTGTACACAGCTCCTCGATCATTTGCAGTCGTTGGAATCGACCGCCCTTGAAGACTCTAGAGCGGTCAACCAGTCCAGTGTACCCGTATGCTCGTAGTCTTGTTCTCCAAACCGCTTCTTTCTTTTCGTTTTCGTCTTTTCCAGTTGAACACACGAGCTTCAATCCGCTGAATCCGCACTCTGTAGGGTCTTCTCTGTCGCTCTCTTCATCGAATCACCGTCACCTTGAGCTAGCTGTTCGGCATGACGTCAGGAGCACTACTGGAGTACGTCTGTGAAGTCGAAGGCGTCAAAACCTGCAAAAGCTGCGCGATCTTGGCGTCCAGGTCCCCCAGGCGCGACTCCATCTTCTTATCCATCTGGTGCAATGCCTTCTCGAACTTCCGGAAGGCCTTGTGCGACACCGCCTTGGGTTCCGCGGCTGCCTGAGTCGCGAGCCCAGCAGCTTCTTCTAAGCGCGCAGTATGTGATTCCACTTCGGGCGGTGGCAGCGATTCGCCGTTTTCTGGCGGCGGTCCGTTTACTTCGTGATAGCTCGAGGCGACTGGAAATGAAGCCTCGTGTTGCTTCACCATCTTGTTCGTAAGCCGTTCTTGGGTCGTATCAGCAGCGGAGATGTCTTCAAGCATGTTTTCCAGCGTCGCTTTTCTTTGAAATCCCAGACTATCAGGCTCTGATTCGAGTTCCGTGATTGGCTCGAGCGATAGTGTCTCCAAACTTCTTGTTATCTCGCGCGGCTCTTTGTCTGGGAGCGCAGTGGTCTCAACGCCTGGAACAGTCGTCAACGGAACTTCAACACCTTGCGGGTCGCCTTTGGGACGAAAAGCGCGGAGAATCTGGGCCGAGCTTCGCAGCTTTTGCACATTGTTGTGCGTCTGCACGGTCCGCTTCATCTTCCAGTCGGCTAACTTCGTCATCCGCTCCATGTGGTCTGAGCCATCGGCCTCCGACTGCCACATCTCCCCTACGCGCTTGATGATCAGTCGCTTCATCGCGGTCGCGAACTCGGGAAACTCGACGAGAATTTTGTCAAAGCCGTCGCGCGAGAGGATGCAGAGCTCCGCCATGCACTCAGCGCGCACACTACGCGTTCGTTCTACCTCCATGACGACGCCGATCTCGCCAAAGAAGTCGCCCTCGCCAAGCAAGATCTTCTTCTCAGCGGTAGGGTCTGCTGACTGCTTTGGTGGCATGACACGCACGATGCCCTTCACGATCATGAAGAGCTCCTTGCCGATGTCGCCCTCGCGGATGATGTAGTCCTCTGGCATGTAGATCATGGGGTGCAGCTGCATGCAGATCATACCCAGGACATTGTCTGTTGCCAGCTGGAAGAACGGGATCTTCTGGAGGTAGTCCTTGAACAAGTAGATCGCGATCTGCTGACGCAATGCGATGGACATGCCGTTGTCCTTCAGGAGATTGAGCTCTTCGGAGAATGTTCGGCTCTAATACGAATTTCACGTGAAAAGACAATGGATCAGCATCAAGAAGCAAGGTGACAATCAGACAAAACCACCGAGGAACACAAGAACCCACTCACATTCAGCCAGAGGTAATCGTAGTACGCGTTCACTCGAACCTGAATCATACACAAAAGACGCATAAGTTTCAGTAGCCTCAAATACCTGTGGCTGCCATTACGAAAAACGTACCCGAAGAGACTTTGGCAGGCAGAGCGCGTCCATTTCGTGCGAGATCTGGTCCATTTTCTTGCGAAACGTGTTCTCAGCGCGGTTCCAGCTATCACGACAAGGCATACATGTGAGTTGTACTCCTCTATCAGCGCAATGAGATCTTGCCAGCTAAAATAAAAGCGACGCACCTTTGGACGAGCTGGATGACGGTCCCGAAGAGCACGGCCGTGAGCACTGCTCCGAGGATCGACACGACGCTCGACCAGACGTAGATGGCGTCGCTGAGCTGTTCGCCCGTGCGGTGGTACCCGCCGCTCAGGAACTGCTCGGTCGACTCGATGTGCGCTGTGGAAATGCCCAATAACGACACAATCCCATGGTGTAACGCGATCCAGTAGACGTGCATGTCCTGGTCAATCGCGCACCGCGGGTCGAGATCAACGAGCACGTCTTCAGGCTGATCGCACGGCTGGATTACAGCGACCCAGATGCACCCAGCGACGTGGGACGCGAAAAGAACTGAGTTGAGCGCGATGACCAGGCTGCTGTAGCGCTTGTAGCCGCGTACGTACTTGAGAAAGCGTCCGATGCGCAACAGCCGTGGCAGCTTGACGTACTTGATCATCTTGATCGTCTTGCGCGTGGACACGTTGTTGCCCTGGAAGAGATACTCGAACGGGATCGTGGCCACGAGGTCGATCGGGAACCAAATGGATTTGACGTACGCGCGGCGTATCTGCTTTGGGTTCATCACGACGTTGCCGTACTCGATGATGCCCGTGCGGAAACGGAGCATAACGTCGAGCGCACCCCACACGTCCAGAATGCGCAGGATCACCGTCGTGCGATGCGCACGCGGCACCCACTCGAAGCACATCATGAACGGCACCATCCACGAGTAGTACACGACAGCGATCGCGCTCAGTAGGTCCCACACTGTCTTGAGCTGCGACGTCGGGTGCAGCACCCAGCGGAAGCTCACGCGCTCGTTGATTTCGTTTAGCGACGTGCGCAGCACGTTGATCTGCCCACCGGACTTGAGCAGTAGGCTGCCTACGGACTGGAACGCCGAGTCGCGGTGCAACAAGCCGTTCCGTGGCTGCCGGCTTCGGCCGTTCTGGCGCTGTGTGGCGTCCTTCTGGTCGCTGCTCGCTGGGTCTGAGGGCGAACGAGACGTGGATGGTGGGTGTCCTGCTGTCGCTGGTTTGCCTGAAATGGCGGTGCTATTCGTATCGATCGACTGAGTGGTACCCTGTACACCAGAACTGTTCTCGACTGCGACTGTGGCTGCCGTACGCACCGCCGCGTTCGGGATCACGCGGCCCGCGGGCACCATCTTGCAGCGGAACATTCGGCTCTCGTCTCACTCGCTCAATGTGTCAACCTCGATGGACTCGAATTGGTGCGGTTAAGGAAGCGGTTTGGTGACGTGCGTTCGGTAGCCAGAGAGGCAAGAGGCGCATGCATGGCCGGTGAGCGCGTCGTGTTGCTGCAGTGATCAAGTAACAACAGTCTGTCTAGAAATAGTATGTGGGCTTCAGTTTCGTGATGAAGCAACACACAGATTCGAAAGCGAAAAATAAAGGTATATGTACCTGTTTACTAGATGTAGGGTATTATGACTATAAATGAGCGAGTCACACTTTCGAGAAAGCGTGCATTTCCGCATTTTGAGTGAAGGCACGTGAAGAAGAGGAGGAAGAGCATGTCGCTGGGGTTCCTGACTGAGTCGGCGCTGCTGCCGTCCAAGGCCAAGGCCATCAAGGTGGACTCCAAGTCGCTTGTGGACCTGCGTGCCGTCGTCTTCCAGAAGGAGCAGGAGCGCCAAGAACGCAAGCGCAGTGTGCGCGACGCGTTGCTTAGCGGCGCTGACGGTCACGAGGACAGATTGATTGGGACAGCTACCACCGGTGGGACGCGTAGCTTTGGCAGATTCGCACTCTTGAAGGCGACGAAGAGGCGTGGCGGCGGTGCATTGTCGAGAGAAGAGGATATGATGGGGAAAGCGAGCAATCGCGGGGTGGAGAAGCGTCGGAAGCAGGACGAAGCCGAGCGTGAGAACGAGCTAGATGAGCAGGACGACGACAAGGCGTGGCACAAGAAGTCGAGAGAGATGCTAACGAAGAAAGCGAAGCTGTACGACGACATGGCGAGCGGACGGGTGTCTGTATCGGGAAACGCAGCAGCGGGAGTCGTAGAGTGCCTGGTCGACTTTGAGAAGAAGAAATCGGGATTGGACGTTGCTCCTGTAACGGTGGCGGAAGCAAGCGAAAGCGTGGAGATTACGGATGAGTTTGGCCGCACGCGACTTGTAACGAAGGATAGCGCCGCGTATACCGAGTTCATCCGGCACCAAACAAGTCCTGAAGCGGAGTCAGGGCCGTCCGGTCTTCCGTCGTCTGCGCAAGGCGAAGAAGGTCCACGACAGCCTCCGTCTCAGCCTGCAAATGGCAGCTTTGTGGTGTCCCAATGGGAAAAGCGCTTCAACTCGGAAGAGAAGTCGTATCTCCAGGAAGTCCATGAAGGTGTGAACCATGCAAAATCCGCGCTTCTCAATAAGAAGACACGAAAGCAGCTCCGCTTGGAGAAATTACGGCGGCAAGCAAGTGTCAACTCCGCTCCTGAGCAGCCAACTGGACCACCACATGAATCGAGAGTGAATACGCGTGATGAGCAGGCGGCGGCGGTGAGAGCGACCGAGTTTTTGAACCAACTCGGCTCGATGATGTGAATGAAGAGATCAAGGCGCAACAGCAACCAAGTAAGTCGCGAGCTGTGAATAAATAAATGCATTCTATAGTCTATACTGATACGAATGGGTGTCGCTGATCACTGCAACCTTGAACTCACACCAACCAAGCCTCTACTCGTCAACCAGGAACCCATCCGAGTTGGCGGCAGGTTGCAGGCTTTCTGTGCCTTGACAACTTCTCCAGCGGCGCCGTCCGATCTCCAGAGGCTTCAGTCGCGAAGGATCAGCCTCTCGGATCATGGCACGAGCGAGCGCGACGAGCGGGTCGATGAGCAGCACACCAGCAAACGATTTGCGTCCAGCGAACGCGAATGGAATCTCCGTGCAGCCCATGACGATCACCTCGGCGCCGTTTTCCTTGAGATGCCGCGCGTACCGATGGAAGTTCGCGACACAGGATCGCTTCACGGCCGGAGCGGTGCTCTTGATGCCCCAGACGTTGTTGTAGATGGATTCGTGCAACTCAGCTTGGAGCGACGGAGCGATCTCGATGATTCGGTACCCGAGCGGCTCCATGAGGTCGTGGTACACGCGGGACTCCCTGGTGCCCGTCGTCGCCATGAGCCCGATCTGCGTGCACGTCGGCGCACATTGCGCGATGAAGCGCACGGTTTCTTCGAGCATGTGCACGTGATGCACCCGCGGCGACTTTGACGACGGAGCAGTGAGGCGCAGGAATTCTTCCCAGATCGGCTTGGCGTGAAAGGTGTTGCAGGGCACGCCCGTGACGAGGCGCGTTTTGCTGGCTGCTGCAGCGGCCTTCATCATCTCGAACGTCCGCGCCATGCCGCACGCAGGGTTTTCAACCCACAAGGTGGCCCCGTCTGCTGTGCGCCTCGCAGCACTCCCCTGCGCGAGGTGCTGCAAATACTCAGTGCGGTCGGTCATGTCCTCGGAGCGCGAGAAGTGGCACACGTTGAAATGGCCCTGGTCGCTGCCGCCGCTCTCCGTTTGCTCGAGGATGATCTGGTGCAGCAGCACGCCCGCGGCGGGTCCCACGCCGCCGCAGATGCCGAGCATCGTCTGCTGCTCCCTGGTCATCGCGCCGCTCGCAAAGTGGTGGCGATGGCGTCTTCCGGCGGCGAGGGCGAGGGCTCCAGATGCTTCTCCGCTGGCATGAGCTTCACTCTCTGCGTGCGCGCCACTGAGAGAAGCAAGACGACAGCAGAAGGCAGAAGGCAGCCTCGTTCGGTTGACGAAAGCGATTGATGATGGAGGAAAGCCACTCGTCCTCGTCATCCGAACAGCACACGTTCTCGTCAACCCACGTTGAGACAACGACCCACTACTGGGTTTTAAGAACTTTAAACCAGCATTTACAAAGTAAGGTGCATTTTAACGATGCTGAGATTAAAACAAGGTTGTATCTGATTACAAGCACAAAAGCGGAAAGCCTGTCAGAGTTCAGGACGGAGAGTTCAGGACGGGGCCGGCAGTGCCCCAGCGCGAGAGCAGCAGCAGCACGACGACCTCGACCTCGCCAAGTTTGATAATGCGGAGGTGCTCCTGGGCATGGGTATAAAGCCGCGTAAGGCGGCAACGAAGACCAAGATCGTCAACGAGGGCGGGCGCGTTTCGCCAGCGGCTCAGCTCAATCAAAAAGCACACACGGTCGCTGCTGCTCGCGGAGCAAGACCGGGACGTGTCTGTGCGAGTGGCCGTGGACAGACGACAGGCAGTCTTACGCGCCCGTGCCAGTGAAGGACCGCATCCCAGGTGTGCCGAAACAGCAGTGACCGGTGTTTGCCTTCTTCGCTGAGGCGTGGATCGCAGTCCGCTTCGACACTCGATCTGCCGAAATGCGCGAGAAGGCACGGCACTTTCTGCTGCCCGACGTGTCTTCTTTTCTGCTAACAATATGGTTGTGCGCTACTGTGTTCTAGACGGCTTCGTCCTCGAAGCTGGCAGTGGGGTCGGTCGTTTAACTGGAGCGAGAGCGCCATTTCAAGTAGCAAGGAAGTTGTCGTCGTGAGCAGAGGGGATCCTCAGGTAAGAGTTGGACGACGTCTCTCGCTGATCTCACCCTTGGACCTCGACGCTGTGTTCACGTAAGCTTTCGGCTCTTTCTTGTGTGTAGAGGAGTAAAAGTAGTAGATGCCGCATGAATCTACACGGTTCAGTATGTTGTCTTCGGTTTGTCGTGGAATTGCGTGATTTGTCAGCACACGACATGGTCAGAAGAAAGCCATCGCGTGGATGCATTTTTGCTCGTCTTCTTCGCGGCTGCGTGGGCCTCCGAGGCAACTTCGTCCAGCTACCGTTGAGTAAACACGACACGGCCGTCCAAGCTTGTCAAGTCGCGACCACCTGCATGTGGTTGCTGAAGCACATTGCGTTCGCAACTCCAAGCAACGTGCATTTGCGATACATCACGCCCTCGCACACATCGACACGCTCACTCGTTGGACCAGCGGTGAGAGAGCTCAGTCTCGGGAAGTATCACGCGCAAGTAGAGGTCTTGTTGAAGCGCTCGAGAAATCGCGTCCGATCATAATTGCCGTCTGCATTTCCGTCCCCAGAAACGCAGGTCACGCCGCTGCGACAGTACGCATTCGACGAGCTCCATGGCTCCAGTACGCCATCGCAGCAGGTCTGCTCTCGAGTTTCTTTAGTGGTTGAAGCAACGGCGTGGCTCTCAGACTTATGAGTACTGCAAACGTCATGCTCTTGAGGTTTGAGAGTTCATCAAACGATGGCAGGCACGTCAGCTGGAGGTACAAGCCCAAGTGAACGACCCTATCTTAACGAAGAGATCATCCGAGATGCTGACAAGGTCCTTGCTCTCTGGCCTGCCCTCAACGTGTCTGACCATGAGGAAAAAATCAGTCGGTATCAACTTGACTGACAACACGCAAGCGAGCAACCAGTCATAACGGTTCGAGCCGAAGCGCCCCGAAGGTTCACGACTCACGCATGTACCGCAAGTTTTTACAGTTGTGCAGCTCGTTCGGCCAGTGCACGAGCTTCCAATTGATCGATCACCTGAAGCACTTTGAGGTCTTCGGATGCCGCGAGCACCTTCACGGTCTCCGCTGCGTCCGGTGGATTTGTCCACTCGCTGTACGACCTGGGGCTTTATTGACGTCGTTGCTTAACGGCTCGCTGTGCTGCCTGATGGCGACGATCACGCGCTTCAAGCGATACGTAAACGACAAGTTCATGCCGATACATATGCAAAAGTCTAGCGCGTTGGTGATTCGCCGCCCGTTGAGACTGACGAGGAAGAGTGAGTGTGACCTGCACGGGGTCCGACGCTCCAACATGCTTGGTCCCACCAGCTTCAACACGACGCGGAAGGCTTCGCGATCCAAGTGGAAGTCGTAATAGCTGTGCATCGGCAAGCAGATCGGCGTCGCAACAGCAGTCATGCCAAATCTGAGCATTCACGAAGAGGATTGAGAACCAAAAGAGAGCCGAGCAGCAGCGATGTCGCAAAGACAGACGGACGTACACAGTGTCGACCAAGACTTCACCGAACGCAGACAATCTGGGGCAAGAAGCTCCAGCCAAGTATGAGCACTCTTTGTTGCTTCGCTCACGTTTGTCACACTCGCTCGGTTGTTCACTTGCTTGCACGTGTGTTGAGCTAGTGCGTTGCCTACCTCATCAACGAAAGAGTTGACATCTCGACTACGTGTCTAACTGCGGCGGCGTACGACTACTCAGGATTTC
Organism: Globisporangium cederbergense; assembly: GCA_023334245.1. NCBI lineage: Eukaryota > Oomycota > Peronosporomycetes > Pythiales > Pythiaceae > Globisporangium > Globisporangium cederbergense. Next base: position 9,994 of record JAASGO010000227.1, on the reverse strand, counting down.
AGCTTCAGTTTCTCTCAGTGATGTTCAAGTACAGCACGCGTTGCCACCTCTAGATCTGAGCTCACGCAGCTATCCCTTCGAGCAGCCAAGCCACTCTTCCTCGACGGGGTCGCAGGGCGTTCCGACTCGCCGCAAGATCTGTCGTCTACGAATTTCCTCAGCAACTGGCGAGTACGAGCACGCGATGACTTGGATTCGGTCGCTGTAGCAGATCCCTGTCTTGTTGGCTGAGAACGCGCACTGACGGAACATAACGCCCTCACAGACGTCGATGCGCTCCTTGGTGGGCGTTTTCAGCAAATCCGAGTCACCGATGAACGCTGGGCACACCGTGCGGTTGAACTGAGTGAGAAGCTGCTGAGTGACAATGCCGCTTCTGAGACCTCCGTTAGTTGAGCATGCTGCATTGCTGCAGATCCGTTCATCGTGGTCGCAAGTCCCGAGCATCCCGTTGCAGCAAATAGCGGTATCCAAGATCACCAGATGAGAGAGGTCCGTGTGAATCGCCAAACCGGTGATGTCTTGAATCTGATAGAGAAAGAGGAGCTCTAGCCGCTCCAGGTTCTCCAATGGCTCCAGTGATGGGAGCTCTTGTAGAGATGTGAGGAGAGCCAGCGTCAGGCTCTTGAGGTTCCCGAGTCCCTCGAAAAAAGGCATGCGCTGCAAGGAGTGGTGCGTCCCAAGGTGCACGAAGGTGAGCGAGTTCATCTTGGAGAAGAGATCGTCTGGTATGTGCACAAGGTTCAGCTCGTCCGCCTTGCCTTCGATGTTTCTACGAGTATCAATAAGCCAAAGAGAGCAGAGCATCAAATGAGGTCAGTAAAGCTACCGGCCTCAAGAAAGAAGGGCCCGAGAGTGCTCATCAACTCTGACAGGTACCAGTACTTACAGGAACTCGAGCTTCTCGAAGTCCTTGACCCAGACTGGGATTGACTCAGTGCAGCTGTGAATCAGGGAGCTGCTCACTCAAGAAAGGTATGCAGATGAGTGCAATTGCAACAAACATAGAGAGCAACGCAAACGGGAGTAGTGAAGACAACAGAGTTGTCGACGTACATGTGGCGCAAATGCTTGCACTTGTGTAGCTCGTCGGGTAACTTCACGAGCAGCCTATTGATCACTTCGACAACTCGCAGGTCACCCGACGCCGCCAGCAACTTCAGTTTGTCCGTGGCGTCCGGCAAGTTTACCCACTCGTCATACGTCTTCGGGGCTCTCTTGACATCGATGAACACGAGACAGGGACACAAGTGCTGACGGTTTGTAGCTCGGTGGGCGTAGGCGGCGCATTCCGAATACTGTTCGCAGACAGATCTCGAAAAGCTGATGCACCTGTCCGTGTGCACCAGCAGCATGCAGGATATGACGAGAAACGGTAGCGTGGCCCACTTTGAGACGGACTTCTGTGCTGCTGCTGTGGACCTTTTTGCCTCGAAGAACCGGAAGCTCTTGCTGCTGTTGTTTACCGTGACCTGCTCTGCCGTGACTTCGATGATTCGCTTGAGACGGTACGCGAACGATAGGTTCATGCCAATGCGGAGACAGAAGTCGAGAGCTGTGGTGATCCGGAGAGCGTTCAAGTTAAGGAGGAACAAGCTCACCTCCTCTGGGTCTGCGCTTATTCGAGCTTGGCGCTCGAAGTTGCCCTCGTTGGCGACTTCGATAGCAACCAGGAACCCCTCGCGATCGAACTGGAAGTTATAGTAGCTGTACACTATAAGGACGATCGGCGCGCCGACAGCGAGGATCATGTCGAAGCTGCAGCACCAGTAATGCAAGCGAAGATGAGTGAGCTAATAGAATTTCGAACTTCACGGTAACTAGCCTCACATAGATAGATGCTCACAATGTGTCGATCAGGACTTCTCCGAACGCCGTCAGCCTCGCATGATTGAGGATCACGAAGACGCACGAGAGACAGTTGGCACTGACCAGCGCCGAGTACGTGTAGCAGAGAATGACTGGGAAGCCGGCCTCGAGGATCTGATCGAGAGTCACGAACTGGAGCGCCACGTCCACGAGCTTGAGGAAGAGATTCTGTCGAAAGTTATTACATGATGATGAGGTTAAGCAACTGCTGCGACCTTCAAGGTTCACACTGCACGTACGTACGTACCCACAATTTGCGGTACTTGCCATTGAAACCAGTGAGCGTGTTCCAGGATGTGATCGCGTCTTTGCCGAGCATCTTGTGTGCAGATCTGGTCGCCAAGCTTTGCGCCTCCAAGCTGCTAGACCGGACTCGAACTTGGTGAGTACGAATTCTCAGGACCGTCATCTTGGCGAACGCGCACAAGTATCCGAGCAGCACAACCCCCAGTCCACAGCACGTGAGCACCAGGAACGCCGGGTCCGGGTCGATGATGAGCCAGAAACCACCGTCGTCGAAGTCGGCCGTGTCCATGAGATAGTTGGCCGTAGCGTTCGGGTTGATGTTAAGGATGATAAGCCAGGTCGTCCAGGCGATCGAGACACAGATCACAAGCAGTAGTGGCACGCCCAGTAGACCAAATGTGCGCCTGAAAGTGGATTTGTACCTTTCTCGTGCTGCCATGGTGGGCTTGAGATTAGCGACGGGAATGTTGGGTCCATCGAGGCGCTTCACGACGATCGTTCTGCGCTTTCTCTGTGAGGCGGACTGAAGAGGAACGACTGACGGCCTCAAGAAAGGGACGACGCTGGTGCTGTCCTTGGCGTGACGGCCGTAGAGTGATCTCAGACGGGAAGCGAAGGATGGCGTTGCTTGAGTCATTCTGCCCAAGGATGACGATGTGCATGCTGGGAGAGGAGGAAAGTGGGCTTGCTAGCTTGTGATGAGCTGACGAACAAGTCTTCTTCTATCAGCAAGTAAGCGCGGAAGTTTAGAGATGCGCGGAGGCCATCGCAGGCTGCCTTAGCGAGGGAAGAGCGCTTTTATATAACTTACCACTTGTGTCCTGATCTCTGTCGTCTTGATTCCCTAATGGCGACCTTCTTCTACTGCTGCTGCCGGGTTCTCTGTTTCTTCTCACCCTTCTGTTCTACAACTACTACGCAAAGTACGCAAACTGAATGACAACCGCTAAATTTACTCTACTCTACTCTACTCTACTGACGACTCCACACCATCACGAGATCCGCTGACGATGCAGGACTTGGGTATTTTATTTTTGCTGCAAACGAGCTCAGGCGGCACTCGCATGCGACGATGCGAGTGCCGACAACGACGAGCTGCCGTAGCTTGAGAACGCCGGGTACTGTGCCGCGGCTGTCGGGTACGGGTCCTGAGTGAACGCGTAGTGCTCCGCGAAGCATGTATCGCACACGCGTACGGGCTCGTCGTCAAAGCCGATGCCGACCAGCGTCACGCGACGACTCGAGTGCTCATGGCAGAACGAGTTGCCACACATGCGGCAGTGGTGGCGGCGCACGAAGATACTAAACCCCTCTTCGCACTCGAAACACTGGTTGCTTCTCGCCCACTTCACGATGCGAGGGATGTGGCGCCCACCGCCGCCGCCGCCGCCATGAAAACTGCCGCTTATACTCCTCACGCGGATTGGGAGCGACCGCGGTTGGCCTGCGAGCATGGCCGATGTCGGCGTTGGAGGAAAGCCGATCGAACCAGCGCTGTACCCGCTCCCGGCAGACGACAGCTGCTTGCGATGCGAACCCGATGGCGACATGAGACCGTGATCGTACTGAATGTGGTCATTGAGTAGTCCAGCCAACGAGCCTGATGATGCAGCAGAAGACGATCTGGTGCGGCGCGAGCTCGAGTATGACGTTGGGTGCGCTTCGCGACGACTTTGGATCGCCTCTTCCTTCTGCACCATCGATTGACGAAGCATGTCCATCTGCTGCTGGATGTTGCGGATCATGCCATCCATGTCACCATTTGGACCGTGGATGCGCTCGCTGAACTGGCTATCGGCATAGCCCCCTGTGTCGATGACAGAAGGGTAACGTCGATGGTCCCAGTTGCTGCTGCTGCCGCCGCCACTGCCTGATGACCGTTGGCTGTACGCGTAGTTCGACGACCGCGACGACTCGTCAAACGATTTCCTCGCAACAAGCTGCTCCAAGAACTTGCACTTGGCGTCTAGTTCTTCAATCTTCTGCGACAGCATCGACACGTGGTCCACCTGACGCGTGTGGTACACGCTTTGCGTGCGACGTGGTGGTAAGAGCGACACTTCGTCACCATCTTCGTCTTCGCCAGCTGAAAACTCGATTTCGTCCATGGACAGACTTCTGCGACTCGCGCGAGCTTGGAAATCCATCGGGTCGGGGTACATGTCCTCGATACCAAACCGTGAGTTGCGGTGTGAGGACCGCGAGGAGCGCTTGTCTGATCGTGAGGCGCCACGATCACTTTGTTTCTCCAGGAGCATCTGCTTCAGACGCAAAATCTCGTTCTCCAATCTGAAGTTTCGATCGTCATCTTCCGTATCTCTCCGCTTCTTCTTCTTCGACGATTTTCGCTTTGGCTGCGAGCGATGGCTGTCGGTTCGAGACGAAGTTTTCCGACGAGGAGCTTCGTCCGATGAAGAGCTACTTTCAGATTCCGCTGCAGGTTGGACTCGTTGTTGTTTTCCGCTTCTCGAAGACGACTTCTTCTTGATCGGAGCTTTTTCAACAGACTCGTCACTGTCTGATGCCCCCTTCAAGCTCGCCCACGACTGTACATCTGTCAACGCTTCCTCGTCTTTCCCTACTTGGTATGAATCGCTTCGAGAAGACGTCGCGCTTCGAGGAATGTCGCTTCGAGATGATGATGCATTTCGAGAAATCTCAGGAACCGAAGTTTCTTCTACTTCGCTCACATACTCTCGAAGTCTCGTGTGCGCAAGTTGGAAGAGCTTGAACGCTGCTCGTAGACGGAACAAGTGGATCTTCTTCTCCAAAGCCCGGTTACGCACCAGCTTCCCCCTCCAGCATCGCTGAATAGCGCTGACTGCTCTCTCTTGGCGCACACGTTTTAGCTCCTTCACTTGCTTTCGAGCAATGAAGCCTCTGATGATGGACTGGACGCGGTGGACAAAGTCTCGAAGCTGCTGGAAACGACGGCGTCGACGGTACCCACGGTAGTAACGCTGGAGAACCGTTGCAGATTGATCCCTGAGTTCCAAGCGTAGGCGAGAGAACTTGTTGAACGCTTCAGTCTTGCAGAAGACTAGCGTCCTGCCCACCTGCACTCCGTGGCGCCGAGCTTTCTCGGCTGCACTGGTCTCCTCCTCTGCGTCGAAACCGTTGCTGATGGCTTTTGCTGCTTTCGTCTCTCCGTTGTCTTCTTTGCGCGTCACTTCTGCTAGGAGACCAGCCACCAACGACTCACAGTACGTGTGCGGAGACTTCCTTGCAGCTACAGCGCTGGTACCTGGGACAAGTGAGCGGAAACCGGAGAAGAGCTCTATGAACGTCGAGTGGCCGAGGCGAACCGAGTAGCCAGCACGGGCGATGCGCAGTGCTTCTAACACGCCCACGGATCGCAGTTGCTCCACCATTCGCGCGCGATCAAAGATCCCTGGTCGCTTCACTTCATTTGGCTTGAGGCAGCGAACGTAGTGCGCTTCCGTCAAAGCGATTTCGTCCACCAGTCGATCGAGTTGGTTCTTGAATTGCGCAGACACACTTGGCGCTCGCAGCAAAGACCCGCGCCGTCGACCGGGTGCTCTCTCGGTCACCTGCTCCAGCATTTCGACGTCACCAATGGCACTCACGATGGCGTTCGCCGACGAGTTGAACACGGTACTGGCGTCGGCGGGAAGCATGTCCAGGTTCTTCTCGACAAATTGCTCGACGCGATAGCACACCCTGCCAGCGAAATGGTGTACGACGAACTGGTGCTTGACGCGGTCCATTTTCGACGCGAAGAACGGCTTCAACTTTCCACTTGCTGGCTCGGGTTCCTTCTCCACTTGGTCGGCTGGCTGCAAATATCGTCCGAACGATGTCATAATCTGCGGCAGTGTGTACTTCGGCATACTCTGCTGGTGCTTCAGCAACGCTCCTCCGGTGACACCTTCGTTCCCTCCATGGTACCGGTAGAACTTCGTCCCGAGCGCTTCATCAGAGCCTTTCGGCATCAAACACTCCTGGTCGAGCAAGGAGAAGAGGCCGTTGGACTTGTCGTCAAACAACGACAGACACGCTTCGTTGCTTGGGTACGGGATCGAGCGCCAGTCAATTCCTTCCGAGACATACACATCCTGCTCCTTGATGAACACGAACTCGTTGAACTGCGCCTGTAGTCGCTCGTTCGCGTAGTTGATGCAGAGCTGCTCAAAGCCGTTGCGGTCGAGACTCTCGAACCCAAAGATATCGAGAATGCCAATGGTCTTGATCTCCGGTGCGTCATAATCGTACACGTCCGAGTTGTCGCAGTAGTTGATGCCGTCGCTCAGTCTTCTCACCAGCCAGAAGAACACTCGCCCGTAGATTGCTTTCGCCAACGACCGGCAAATGTCCTTCGCCTGCTCTGCATTCTGCTTCAACACCATCACTTCCGAACCTGCTGTGATCTTTCTAGTCAGCAATAGAGATTCCAGGTCTTTCGTCGTCACGCCAAGCAGCTCGGCGCATTTTTCGAAGTGATACCGCGTCGCTGCTGTCACTGCCGCCGACTCTTCTCGTGTGCCCGAAGCACCTTTGCCCTCGTGGATCTCCATCATGAAGTTCACGTTGCCCAAGTGCAACAGCGCGGCAAGTATCCGGAAGACCAAACTCTGTTCCTCACTGTCGACACCAGTGTCCTCGAAAGCCTGCACTGTTTGTGCAAACCGCTGCGCGAACTGGTTCGCTCCGATCGCCGACCGTCGATTCATCGGACCGCCGTACGCATTCAGCAGCTCGTATTTACCCCCACGCTTCAGTCCGAGCTCGAGCAGCAGAGCTTCGTCGGCGCCTTCGAGTAGCTCATAAAAGATGTGGAAATTACGCTCGCCGGGAGATTGATGAATCAGCCGCACTTTCTCCAGCAGGTACGACGCGATTTCAGCACCGACAATCTCGTTCTTGTGCCCGAACTGGATCTTGATGAACTTGCCGAAGCGCGAACTGTTGTCGTTGCGGATCGTCTGCGCATTGCCAAACGACTCGAGGATCGGGTTCGTCTGCAGAATGCGCCGGCCGATCTCTACGACTTCACCTGCGGCGTGTTCGCACGCTGTTGCGTCGCGGCCGACGGATGTGAGGAACTGCATGAGGAACTTGGTCGACTCTGTCTTGCCCGAGCCACTCTCGCCGCTCACAAGAATCGACTGGTTCTGCTGGTCCTGCTTCAGTAGCCCGCCGAACGCCTTGGCACCAATCGCGAACACGTGCGGCGGTGCATCTGCTAGCGCCGAGTTCCCTGCACTGCCCACGGCCACAGACGTCGAGCTGCTGCGCGCGCGGTCCGAGGACGCGTCACCCTCCTGGTACATCGCATCCTTGTACTGGTCGATCGTGGTCTGCGAGTAGAGATCAAGCGGTTTGAGCGGGTTCACGGCCACGAGGATGTCGCCGATCGACGTGTAGATGTGATCGTGCGCGAAGCGCTCGCTAAGTGCGTGCAGCAGCGCCGGCTCGTGGAGGTACTCGAGCCCCGTGAGCGACGCGAGGAGCTCGACGCTGCGCTCCTTGTTGCGGATGTAGAGCTCGTTCGCGCGCAGCGGGTCGTCCTCCTCGGCGTAGACGCTCGTGACGATCGCGCCGTCCGCGAGCTTGACCTTGACGACGCCCGTGGTGCCCACGGCCTGGCAGTCGAGCACCACGCCGGGCGCCCACACGAGCGCCTCGCTCTTGACCCACACCTCCGTGCCGATGTCCATCGCCGTCTATCTATCTATCTGTGTGCGGGCGGGCGTTCCCCTGTCAGATTGAAGAGCAAATGAATGCCGCGCGGACGTTGGACCCACTGGAGCCGCGTGCGTGAAGTAACACAAGCCGCCTTGTCGCGCTTGCTTGCTTGTTTGTGCTGGAAGGGTCTCTCTGGCGAGCCGCAACTGTGCTGCTTGCGTGTTGCCGCGAAGAGACGGATGAACAACACCAACAAGCGCACTCGCTTGCTTGTTTGTTGTTTGTTGTCTGCTGGAAGAGCGCGCTTGTTTCAAGCTGATGGCTTCTCCGTGCAGCAGCTGGTTTTGTTTTGTTTTATTTGTGTCGGTGGCGCTGGCGCTCGTCGATTGAGAGGAAGAAGGAATTGCGCGCCACTTGCACGTACGTTGTGTGGTCTTTTTTGCTGTTTGTTGATGTGGGCGGTAGAATCTCGCTCAAAGGAAGTCCAAGAGAAAAGAAAGGGAGACAGACGGGACAGAGCGCACTTGACAAACATAATATACGCGTATATTGATAGAAATACTTGGTGCTGTATAAATGAGATGTGACACGACCACCTCGTTTTTATGGCACTCCAATGTAAGCTTGAGCATAAATGCCACCAATCAAATCGATCAACGATATCCCCGGATGGATTTAGTATGCTTTTGTATGGTGGAACTATTCGGAGATATCGCCGAAATCGATGGTTACGCACATTTCGGCGCTATACCTGGGTAGTTACGTCATACAAATTCTATATTAATTCATTTGGGGATATCGTCGAGCTTACTTATTTCCGAAAAAGCGTGGACATCATTTATGAGCGTTGAGATGACTTTTAAATCGGTCTAATATTTGTCAGTCTTGCTGGTATAATACTCTATGCATATAGACGTATATGCACACGCACATCAGCATCTGTTTGTTTTTGCTTGTTGCTGGACAAACGCAAGTCGAACGCAACGTGTGTGCGCAGTCGACGAAAAGCGTACCCACACAACTTGTTTGTTTGCGTGGATACTCGGCGCACGAGGAATTCCTCATTGCGCGCACATGTCGATGAATGCGCAGTTTGGTCCGTCCTCTGTCTATCTGACCACTGAGAAGCATACTGTACGGACGCCGTTGGCTGCGTGCGACACGACCGCTCCGTCAGCTCGTGCCTTGCTTCTTGCACAAGTTGCCACTTGTTCTCCGCTGTCACAAGAAGAAAAGCGACTGCACACGTGCGCGAACGTATGCAAGAAGAGAGCAAGTGTGCAGCAACAACCTGCTTGCTGGTAGAGAAGAGAAGAGAAGCTCGTGACTTGTTGGCCACTTGAACGTTTGGGTCTTACTAAAGACGCAAACATTCCTTCTCCAAGATGGCTGCAAGAGATGGTCCCACCTCCAAAACCAGTATTTGCAATCTTCTTGCGACAACGGCTTCAAGTGGCGGTGATGTGACGTTACGCACGCAACTTCACGCGGTTTGTGCGTGGGCGAGTCCATGGGAAGGCAATCAGCCCATTTTGAAGGAAGGGCAAGCTGGCAGCTAAACATGTCCATTTTGCAATCGCGTGCTCTTGAGTAGCAAGAGATCCGGACGTAGCTTTCTGGTGTAAGGTGAGCAGGCAAGCGAACAGACCACTGCTCAGCACGCAAGCTTGCCAAAAGAGCAAGAGATCCGGACGCAAACTGGAGCGCAATGCGGGTGATAGCAGGGGCGGGTTCTGCCGTTTCCATGTTGCACAGAAGAAGACAAGTGATGTCCCACTACCAGGGCGAACGCTCCAAGAGGATTGCGCTGGTGGTGGGGCTGGCTCCCTCGTATAGTTGCTGGCGCTGTTCTCGTCACCCTCGGTGCTGCTTAACTTGCGAGCGAGGAGAGCGCTACCACTCAATTCGTCGCTGGTATTTTGTAGCAGCAGCTCGTTCCTTTTTGCGCAGCTCTTTGATTAAGTCCTCTCGCACGTAAGCCAGCCTGCTGCGGAAGAGTGCAGCGAAGGCGGCAATGATGCGCCCTCGTTTGGAGACTGCAATGTCTTCAAAGTTCGTCTTGTGCGCCCTCTCGCTGTAGTTGTAGGAACCTGCAGATCGATACAAGACATGCACGTAAGTGTCCAAACAGGCAATAGGATCGCATGTCATCAGGGGAAGAAAAAAGCGCTCACCGTTGAGAAGGATACTGCTATCGATGATCGCAAACTATATCGTCACACAGCACCAATGC
>JAASGO010000226.1:0-35100 GCA_023334245.1 Globisporangium cederbergense | reverse complement strand
CCGCCGTCGGACAATCCTTTACGAGAAAGGCTGCATGAGCTAAAGCTCACCACACACAACAAGAGATCAACTCGAGCGAGTGCACCAAGCAGCTTGCGGGTAAGTGAACAGCCAAGAGGCAAGAAAAGCAAGCGCGTATAAGCACGTAGTCCTCGCTCAAGCAAGCCCACCAGCAGCATGTCCGCGACCTCCGTGACCGAGTTCAAGCTCTTCGCCGCGGCGCTCATCTGGACGCTCGCGCTCCTCGGTGGCTTTGGTCCGTTGCTGCTCCGGCGCTTCAGCAACAGCCGCCACCGCCACAACAACAACAACAACAACAACAAGACGGCACTGCTCACGAGCGTGCTCAACATGTTCGCGGGCGGCATCTTCCTCTCGGGCGCCTGTCTGCACCTGCTGCCGGACGCACAGGCGAACGAGGCGCTCGCAAAGTGGCTCTGCGACTCGCCCGACGGCAACGGCTGCTTCCAGTGGGCCAACTTCTTCTTCGGCGCCGGCTTTCTGCTCGTGCTGCTCGTCGAAGTGTCGGCGCACGCGCTGCAGCGTAAGATGGACTCTGTTCGCAATGACCACGACCGTCAGGAGATCCAAGAGCTCACGCCGCTGTTAGCCCAGCAGCAGAAGCAGCAGCAGCAGAAGCAGCAGAAGCAGCAGAAGCAGAAGCAACAACAACAACAGCAGCAGCTGAGCGTTCGCAACCACCACCTCCGCCACGAGTCGTGCTCATCTCAGGAGACCGACGCGTCCAGCTCGCCTCGCGCGAAGGACGACAACAGCGAACGAGGTCACCCTCACGACGACTGGGACGTTGAGACTGACAGTCACAGCGATTGGCGGTGCGACGAGCCGACGACGTCTCAGTACGGCAGCGCTACGACCGCCTCCCGCCTTGCCAAGCAGCCTGTCGAGCTCGAAGCACCGTCGAACTCACACGTCCATCACGACCGCATGGACGCCAATGCAAAGCCACTGCTCGCATGCGTCGTGTTCCTCGCACTGTCGTTCCACTCGGTCATGGAAGGAATGGGCCTCGGCGCCTCGGACCGCGCGGCCTGGGACATCCTCGTGGCCGTGCTCGCGCACAAGTCGCTCGCGGCCTTTGCGCTCACACAAGAGCTGCTGCAGCACCGCGTGCCTAAACACCGCGTGCTCACGTCCATCGGTGTCTTCTCCGTCATGACGCCCGTGGGCATCCTGCTCGGCTGGCTGCTGGTGAAAGACACGACCACCGCCGAGAGCATGGTCAGCGGCGTGTGCTCGGCGCTCGCCGGCGGCACGTTCCTCTTCGTCGCTGTCATGGAGGTGATCCCGCAGGAGCTGCAGAACCAGCAGGCGCTCGTGGCCAAGTGCAGCGCGCTACTCGCCGGCTTCGGCGCCATGGGCGTGCTCTCCATCTGGACGTAGATGCAGCGACGGTGATCTACTGTAGTGTGTAGAGCAAGCGCGTCGCTCAGCAGCATTGCGCTTGCTGGTAACGTGCGTGTGTGTGTCGTTTCAAGATCGCGAGATGGCTACATTTGTTAGTGCTCCAGTAGCTGGCGCGACTGGCGTCTGAAGCGGACTGAAAGAAAGGCGTTCTCTACTGGAGAGGGCGATGACCTACTGTTGCCGCATCGTTTCTCGAGTAGCTTCTCGTTTCTGCTTGGGTCTCCATCGTAGACAGTCCTAACAGCCTTGAGGATCGTACTGGACTCACTCGGGATGTCGAGACGGCTTGAAGTCTGTTTCTTCCCTCGAGAGCAAGGACTGGACGCCGCTCCTGGATGCCGCTCCTGGATGGACGTCCGCCGTCGCCTATCCCAAGGCAGCGCGAGTGCGTGTCGAGCGATGTGAGGAGTTGCGACCCGCTCGTTGTTTCTATTCGTACGTCGATGTCGTCCACGCATCCTCCAGCCTCGCCCTGTCTTCTTTCTTCACTGCTCTGCCGTGCCGGGTCGTGTTGGGTCGTGCCGCGCCGTGTTGGGTCGTACCGCGCCGCGTCGTGTGGCGCCGTGTCGTGTCGTGTCGGCCATCGTCAAGAGACAGCCAGGTCGGAGCCGTCCGCACCGTCCGAGTGCTTTCGTCCGACAAGGTTCAGTCTGTTCCTCCCGCCAGCTCGCGCGTCCTTTCACGTCCTTTCACGTCCTTTCACGTCTTTCACGTCCGGCGGCGCAGGCTGTCGAAAATGCCGCGTGCTGCACTTTGGGCGAGCGCAAAAATATCGCGTCGTTATTCACCGATAAAAAGGATAAGAATCGTATTTCCATCATAAATGGTATTATTGCAGTTTTCAAAAGCGCAGACACTCAAACAACAAACAGAATGGCGCCCGAGGGAACCAAGGACAAGCCGCGCCGCGCGAGCGCCCGCGCGATCAACAAGGCCGGCGCAAGCATCAACAGCAGCTCCAGCCCAGCTACAACCAGATCCGCTCCAGGCTCAGCTACTGCTGCTGCCAAGAAGTCCCCGAGCTCCAGCAAGCGAGTGGCAAAAAAAGCTGCCAAGTACGAACTTGCGTTCCCGTTTGGTGGCCATTGGTACCGCAGCAAAGCTTCGAGGACTCATTCGTTTGCGTGTGCGTGTGTGTGTGGCTATTGCTTTGTATACGCAGGCGCGGTGCGAAGGATGACGAGAGCACCGCCGACGATGATGACGCGGACGCCGACGAGCTGCTCGCAAAGGTGAACGAGGACACGCGCAAGATCAACCCGTACGTGCTTCTAATCCAAGTGGCCCTTGGTGTCCATCATATTTCCTATACATACTGTTTCTTGTTTATACGTAGAAAGCGCAAGCGCGGGGCCGCCGTAAGCGCGCCGATACTGGACGAGTTCATGAGCCTCGACGCACTGCTAGACAACGACCTGGAGGTGCAGCGCCGCAAGCAGGCGCGTGAGCGCAAGCTGCAAAAACTGCGTGAGGAGTGCGACACGTCGGTCGCTGATGCTGGTGGCGGCGGGCTGCTCGACGGTGCGTCGCCACTCGTAAAGCTCATGAACGACATGGAGAGTAACATGACGAGCCTGTCGGCCGACAACTATCTCTTCTCGGACGACCTGCCGAGCAACCAGGAGAAGTTTGGCTACGTCTTCGCGCCCATCACCGAACCACTGCCTTACAAGCGCTACGAGCCCACGCCGTCCGAGCTCAGTAGCGATCTAAAGCTCGTGTACAAGACCATGGCGTCCGCGGACGAGAACGAGATCGGCGCGCTGCTCTGGTCCAAGGCGATCCTGCTGCGCTGTATCTTGGCCACGAGCGCCGCGAATGCTGGAGGGGAAAGCGAGGCGCCCGTGTCGATCGTGGTGCCAGAGAAGATTTGCTCGTGGCTCTTCAACACAAGTGAGTGCCTGTGGTTGTGATATCCTGAGGTAATAGTTATTTGTGATGCTAACATCGTGTTGGTGTGGCTTGTGTGTTTTCTTTCTCGTGTTGATCAGTGTCTACGCACAGCAACAGCCACGTTGTGCGCGGCTGTCTGAGCAATCTATTCATGGTGCTCGGCCCAGTGCACATGACCACAGCCGTACGCTCTTCTACTTGTCTGAGATTTGGTAAAACATGGTGGAAATTGGTGGTGCTGGTGCTGACCTTATCTGCGGTTTCTTGTTGAAATGGTTCATTAGGAATTCCAAGCAGGCTTGCCGAGCGCGGCGTTTTGCCAGCCGAATGAGGACTACCGCACGTTCCTGGGCGAGCGGATGGCGCGGCTACAGATGGCGTGGGAGCCGACGGTGTACGATTTTCTGAACGCATTCCGCACTTTCGGCTTCCAGGACAGCAAGCGCTCGATGAGCGCCAAGAGCAAGATAGACATGACGCCCAGAAGCAAGAAGCAGCAAGCGGCTGCGATGCCCTTCCCGGCGCTCAACATGCAATACGTGCTCATGTACTTAGTGGTCTGCCTGCGCGCCAAGTGAGTCCATTGACATGCGTTGTCTAGTGTCGCTTGTAAGTGAGAGGTATACAGCTAACCTGACGTACTGTTTGCTAACAGAGTCCTCAAGCTAGATGGCTACGACGCGTTCAGCTTCACGATGTTTTTCCTGCGCATGCAGTTCGAGACGGGCATGCATCCGGAGATCGTGCAACTGGCCTCAATCTGCATCGAGGAGCTCCTCGAGGTGTTCCCGTCGCTTGAATGGCGCAAGGAGTGGGCGCCGTCGCTCGTGCTCCGCATCGCTGGCGTCAACGAAGGGCTCTTTGACTCGACTGCTGGGTGGCTCACGGTCGCACGCCGTCTGCCACGCACACTGCGAGGCACGCAACTCACGACGGGCCTCGCGATCTACGTACTACAACACCGCATCGACAAGGTCCCCCAGGAAGGCGTGAGTGTACCTAGGCTTTACTTTTAACCTCACTCGCCTTGTAAGGGTCGGTTCTGATCCTAACCCTGTGTACTTGTTTTCTTCACAGTCCAACTCGGAGCGCCCACTCAAGTTCCCGATCCAGAGCGGGCTCGTGCTGGATATCGTCGCCGGGATCGTCGAGGATCTGACTCTCAAGTACTCGGAGAAGCGGCAGAGCGGCAAGGCGTCCAAGTCGGCGCCGCCCTACGACCTACTCTGCAAGAAGGTGGCACTCATGGATCTGGCACTGCAGGCCTTCCTCAATATCCTTACGCAGAAGGAGATGACACTGCTGCTTAAGAAGCTCGACGCGCTTACAGGCACGCACAAGTCGACCATGTCGGCCAAGTGGCACGAGCTCAAGACGCTCGTGGCGCTCATGCACCGCAAGTACTCGCTTGAGAACCTTCGCATTGGCCGCACGGACAACTCGCCTCAGGTCAAAGCGGCGCTCTTCCTGGACGACGACGCCAAATAACGTTAGCTCAATGGAATAACAGGGGGACAGCTTGTGATCTTCTCAATGTTGTTTGTTTCCGTTTTGTTTTCGTCGTCTTGGTGTTGTTATCGCTCATGGTGGTTGTCTTTGTGTATTTTTTCTTCTTGTTGTTGGATTTGGTCTGGAGCTGAAGTGCTTGACGAGGTTCGCTCCGTTCCCACTGCGGCTCTGGCCTTTAGTTCTCGCATTCCGCTCTTCTCGATACTTGGTAATAATGTTGGGCTCTTCGAGGCTCGTGACTGCACACTGAACAGCCTGAGACGCCCACTCTTCGTCTCCTCATCTTCTGTGAGAGAAGGCAGAAACTGGTTCTCTGCCTATTTCTCACATGCTATACACGTACAGGTTGTTGCGGATCGAGATCGCAACCTCGCTCAACGTCGGGTGCCAGCTCGTCTGCAGCACCTTCCTGGAGAAGTCGAGCGCATCGGTCTCCGCTGCCTGCGACTGAGAAACACCACCAGCTCCACCTCCACTGGCGAATTGTTGCGCGAGCATGTGGTGCGGCATCGAGTGGCGGCGCGGCGCGCGCGGCGTGGGCGACATGCAGATGTCGCTGCGGCCGTAGCGGTCATAAATATGGAACTCGCTGTTGTACGATCCCGTGATGAAGTTGTTCCCGTCGCCACTCACCGCGCACTCGAACTTGTCGAATATGCAGTCGCTCTCGTACAAATCGCCCAGGCGCGGGCGCAGGTGCTCGTGGATCTGTAGTCGTTTAACATTGTCAAGAACATATTAGAAGATTGGGTGGCCGACAACTTCCACATCATTCGTGAAAATGGATAAACTTACGTTGATAGTCTGCACCGGCCGCGAGTCCATGTTGACGTCCCAGATCTTGAGCGTGAGGAAGTCGCGCGCAATGATGTAGCGCCCGTCCGGCGAGAACTTGATGTCGGAGATCGACGCGATGATCTCGGAGAAAAAGCTGCGCGCCTCGGGGTCCTCCTGCTCCTCGTAGACTAATAAACAGCGAAAGAATATTAAGCAATATCAGGAAACTATGAAATTGTCGACATATTGAGGATCGGATCACAACACAAACCTTTGCAGTACGAGTCGCAGAGCGCGGCCTGGCGCATGTCGCCGAGCTTGATGGCGCCGCGGCTGGTGCTGTACATCATGATGTTGCAGTGCGACGGGTGGAAGTCCGCGGCCGTGATCACTTCTGTGAGCTCCTCCATGTTCTTCGGCTTGATGTCCACAATGTCTGGTACAACATATCACATAAACCACAACGATTCTCAGTCACACCTTTATCATACAAGCGACACAGACGGCAGCCGGGCACTCTTACTGAAGCTCTGGTCCGCGCGACAGAGACTCCAAAGGTTCACGCGCAGGTCGTCGGCCGACATAAACGTCTCGCCGTCGCTGTTGAGCGCGATCGAGTTGATGTGGTACGTGTGCGCGTTCGCGTACACGCGCTTGGCCGTGCTCGCGGTCACGCGGTTGCGCACGGAGCACTGCGGCAGGCGGATGCCGCTGGGGCAGATCACCTTGGCGCGACCATTGCCGCC
This sequence comes from Globisporangium cederbergense, assembly GCA_023334245.1. Lineage (NCBI taxonomy): Eukaryota > Oomycota > Peronosporomycetes > Pythiales > Pythiaceae > Globisporangium > Globisporangium cederbergense. Next base: position 28,747 of record JAASGO010000226.1, on the reverse strand, counting down.
ATTGGCTGCGGCCGCCGCGGCCTGCGCGTTGTACTGCGTCACCTCGCGCACGTTGCGCTCGCAGACCTTCCAGAGCTTGATCGTCTTGTCGTTCGTCGAGAGCAGGTACTGCGCGTTGTTGGACGCGCGGCCCCACTTGATCTGGTTGATCTTCTCCTCGATCTCGAGGCTCTTGAGGTAGTCGAACTCGGCGTTGTGGCTCTGGAACTCCGTGTACTGCGTGTACTGCATCGGCCGCGCCGAAGCGCCAAACATTGTCGTGTCCTATATACATAGATCCATGCATGAGTGGCCGTGTGGACAAATAGGTCGTGTGTGCACATACAGAGAGACGCACATTGGGCGCGTGGCTGCCGTTACGCGAGTAGATCGTGAGGCGCCCGCCCTTGTTGCCCGTGGCGAGGAAGTCGCCCGAGCGGTCGTACTCGATCGCCGAGATCACCTCCGCTGCCATAATTCAATCCACAACTGAAGATGAGCAACACACCCATAAACACACGCGATTATATAGACGCACGTCCAGATGGACACACGGATGGACCCACCTTCGACGAGGCCGCGCGTGCGGTCGCCGGCGGTATACGTGACACGCCAAGCGCCGCTGGGCTCAGTCGTGGGGTTCATGGCCGCGCTGTCGTGACGCGCGCTTGCACTTGGTCGTCCCTTGAGAGTCCTGGATGCGGCGGCGTCGTCCAGCATAGCACCCGCTTGGTTCGGCAGCGTCATGCAGCAGCCGTTCGAAGGTGAGGAGCTACAAAGTGAGCAGCGCCGGTTGAAGATCTCTTTGTCACAAGCGACTCTTTGCGGTCAGAAAAGAGCAGCGGGTTATCACAGCAGTAGCACAGGGACGGGCCAACGAGTTTGGGGATCTGCGGATGTGGCTGCGTGGGCGCGGCGAGGGGGGAGCTAATGAGCTGCTCGACCGTGGCAGTGCGCGGGCGACGGAATGATCGCGCGAGCGAGCCTTTTTAAATGCGTGCCGTCCTGCGTTTCACTGGGCGGGCGGGCGGGCGCTTGCTGTGTGTGATTGTGCTGAGGAGCCGTTTCTGTTTTTGCAAGTATGGAATTATTCCGAGCCACGCTGGGAAGCAGGGTGGGATCTCGAGTCTGAGCCTGCCCGAGAGGGTGGTGGTGGCGGCGGTCCGTCGCGTATTGCAAAGACGCCATGGAGCGAACCCCCAGCAGAAAGCAGGTGGTGTGGTGCCCTGATCACCATAGAGAGATTTGTGGAAGCAAATAAGCGCTCGTGCTCAGCCGCGCCGAGACGTCAAACCAAACCAAACCAAACCAAACCAAACCGCGGTTGCTTATCCTATGCGCGCGGGTGTGAGGCAGTGAATCTTGCTGGTTGCATTGGTGAGGCCGCGCGAGCCGAAACATCGGCCTGGTCTGCGTCTCTATCCTTGTGACACCTTGCTATTTGAGAAGGCTGAGTCATTGCTCATTGCTCACTCTAGACGAGTCTGCATTTTCACAAGCCCTCTAGACCGTCCATGTCAGGCGCTGCAACAGCAACGGCTTTTCCCATCGGTTGTGGTTTGTTTCTCTATCCTGGCGCCACTCGCGACGCGAAAGAAGAGAGGTCGCCATCCACGTGCGCGTGATGCACATACTTGATCGCTGTGAGCTCAAAGAGGAGTGCATCATCTCAGGCTCGGAGCGCTTATCTTTCAATGAGCCAGCGCGTTCATTCTTGCAGCGTTGCACATCTATACCACAGTGCATTTGGAGCTTGTTACATTAGGTACCGTTGAACACCAATTTGTAGCCCATCCCTCTATCTTTGCTAGGGGCACTATTCAGGACTGCACAGTAGTTACCAGCGGCTTTGGCTTTGGCATTTTTTGTGTGGGAGGTGGCAACGCAAACTCGACCCGATACAAAAAGCAGCAGCCAGGAAACACGAGACGCCACACGAGGCGCTCTTCCTTCCTCTCGACGTCTCTTCCTATCTTCTCAGCCCCCAGTCGGGCGCCTCAGTAAGCGAGCGAGCGTCTGTGCTGTCTACATACACACACACACACTTTCTCTCTCTCTCTCTGTAGTCTCTGTAGCCACAGCGCCTTCTTCCCCGGTTAACTACAAGTAGTCCGTGGCCTCGTCGCCGCCACATCCTCTCGAGCCAAGATGCGCATCATGATCAAGGGCGGCGTGTGGAAGAACACGGAGGACGAGATCCTCAAGGCCGCCGTGATGAAGTATGGCATGAACCAGTGGGCGCGTGTGGCCTCTTTGCTGTCGCGCAAGTCTGCCAAGCAGTGCAAGGCGCGCTGGTACGAGTGGCTCGACCCGTCGATCAAGAAGACCGAGTGGAGTCGCGAGGAGGAAGAAAAGCTGCTCCATCTGGCCAAGCTCATGCCGTCGCAGTGGCGCACGATTGCGCCCATTGTGGGCCGCACGGCCGCGCAGTGCATGGAACACTACGAGCGGTTGCTGGACGCTGCGCAGCAGAAAGAAGGCATCGATGTGAGCGACGATCCGCGCCGTCTGCGCCCCGGTGAGATCGATCCGAACCCAGAGAACAAACCTGCGCGCCCCGACCCGGTAGACATGGACGAAGACGAGAAGGAGATGCTCTCGGAGGCGCGTGCGCGTTTGGCCAACACGAAAGGCAAGAAGGCGAAGCGCAAGGCTCGTGAGAAGCAGCTTGAAGAGGCGCGTCGTCTCGCTGCGCTACAAAAGCGTCGTGAGCTTAAGGCCGCCGGTGTAGTCGGCAACAAGAACCATGTGAAGAAGCGCAAGTTTATGGACTACGCGAACGAGATTCCGTTTGAGAAGGCGGCTCCCGCGGGCTTCTACGACGTCTCGGACGAGCGCCGCATCTCCAACAACTCGAAACTGGACGCCAAGGCCGCCGCGCGCCAGGTGGAGAAGCTCGACAGCATGCGTCGCGATCAGCAGGAGAAAAAGGAGCGCAAGCAAGATGCCAAGCGCCAGAAGGGGCTCATGAAGCAAAACTTGCCGCAGGTTGTCGCCGCGGTCAACGAGAAGAACGACCCGATCAATGCCATCAAGCGTAAGCCGCTGAGTCTGCCGGCGCCCGTGGTCTCGAACGATGAGCTCTCGGACTTGGCCAAGCTTGGGATGCACGCCGCCCACGCGGCCGCACTAGCGCTCGAAAACTCATCGTCCACGGAGACTCGCGCGCTCATGGGCGACTACACGGCCACGCCTTTGCGCACGGCCTCAACGTCCACACCTGCGGCCCATAGTCGCGATATCCACGACACGATCATGCAGGAGGCCGCTAACATGCTCGCGATGAACAGGATGTCAACCCCACTGCTTGGCGGCGAGAACGCCGTGCTCCAGGAAGGCACAGGCTACGCTGGTGCGACGCCCTCGAGAACACCGTCGTCTGTACGCAGCAGTGCTAATGACAAGACCCCGTTGACTTCCTCAACGCGCACGCCATTGCGTGATGAGCTGGGTATCAACCCGGAGCAGCTCTACGGCATGGACGCCAGCAAGCGAGCGGAGAAGGCACGTCAGAAGCGCATGCTTGAAGACCTGAAGCAGGGCTTTGGCAGCCTCCCGGCGCCACAGAACGAGTACGAGATCAACATTCCCGTGAAGGAGGACGACGACGGTGCTAATGATGGCAACACGCTCGACGAAGAGGATGCTGGCGATCGCGAAGAGCGCCTACAGCAATTGCGTGCTCTAGAGCACGAACGCGAGCTCAAGAGACGATCGCAGGCAGTGCAGAAGGAGCTACCGCGCCCTACCAAGGTTAAGAAGGCGCTCGTGGACGGCGGGCTCGAGGAGATCTCGCGCGAGATGTACGCGATGATTGAGTTCGACATCGCCAAGCACCCGTTGGAGGAGCAGAAGAAGAGCAGCAAGAAGCGCAAGAAGACCAGCGCACAGGCTGCTATCCCACAGCTCCGCGCGTTCTCAGACGCGCAGCTCGAACACGCGCGGAATATGATCCAGATCGAGGCAAGTCTGCACGAAAAGGAGAGTCTGTGGGTGACCGAGAGCCCAGTGACGCTGGAGACTAAGTGGCTCGACGCGCAGACCCGGTACCTCGCCCGTGCTGGTGGAGACCAGAGCGACGTGCAGCTCGTGTTCGCCGAGTCCGCAGAAGATCGCATCCGCGCGATCAAGGCCGAGTTCGACGAGCTCAAGGAGATGGAGCAGCTTCTGTCCAAGCGCGCGCAGAAGCTCGATGAGCGCGTGCGTGTCATCAACGGTGGCTTCCAGCGTCGCTCCGAGCAGGCGCACTCCTCGCTGCGCATGCTCGTGGCCGAGTACCAGAACGCGCTCATCGAGCGCTCGTGCTTTGACGGCCTCGCGGGTCTCGAGGCCGTGGCGCTCCAGGAACGCGTCGTGCGACTGGCGAACGACGTGAACTCGCAGCAGCTCGTGGAAGTGCAGCTGCAGAAGAAGTTTGCCGCGCTCGTGGATGAAGAACCGAGCCGCTGATTGTCGTAAGAGCGAGACGATGGAAATGGATCAAGAGTGAGTCAGTTGGGCCTGGTACACGAATCGATCAATCTGCGCTCTCCACATCTTTAAGAAAGCCTGCCCTGTGTGTCTGCTCATTCTCATTATCGGCAAACCGGTGAACCATTTTCCAGCTTGAGCTGAACTTGTATTACTGGGAAATAACTGCAGGTTGACTCTATCTTGCTCAGGTTAGAATGGCTTTGAACTCGTCGAACTCGATCTCACCGCTGCCGTCGACGTCGAGTTTGTTGATCATTTCCTTGATTCACGAACGTCCACAGTGAGTTGGTGGCAACGGTGCTCACTAGTGTCCAATGCAAACAAGGAGTTCACCAATACCTCAATGTTGATTGTGAGCCCGAAGTCGCCTTTGATTATCTTCACGAGCGTCTCCTTGCGCACGAAGCCGCTCTTGTCCGTCTTCCCTCCGCAAGCCACGAACGCGTCGACTTTTAGATTCCCATTGCATTCAGTAACCATAGGCGACATAGATTAGCGAGTTCCATAAGCAGTTACACGACAGAGTCCCCACGGAGAGCCAAGACGCTTCTCACTCATGTCGCTGTCGTCCTCGTACATGGCCGCGCGGTCTTTCTGATTGTCAATCACCTGGAGAAACTCGGCAAAGTCTGCATCACAGAGAGAGATACATAAGTAGCTAACTAGCTATATGGCCCAAGACACAAGAAACTCGCTCGCTTACCGATAGCGCCGCTCATGTCCTCGTCCACTTCGCTGATCATTTGGAAGAGCTCTTCCTCCGTCGGTTGCTGGCCCATCGCTGTTGTCCAACAAGGCAATCAAAGCATCCACAAGGTCATCATCACTATAAACTCCGTAGACCACCAGTAGATCAACTCAGAGCACCTTCTAAGACTTGGCGCAGTTCCCATACGTCGATCGTCCCGCTCCTGCACCCAGTCACGTTAAAAGACTAGCTTTGCATCATCACCTCTCACTCCCAGCCTGAGTACCGCATACAGCAAGAGCGAGAAGCGCGCACCGGTCCTTGTCGAAGGCCAGGAACGCCTCGCGGCATGCGTCGATCTCGTCCTGCGCGAGCACCATTTCGTCTTGAAGGCTCACGTCTGTCGTTTAGCTGATAACAAAGTGAGGAAGCTGCACGACTTTTCAGAATAGGTTGACCAAGAATAATCTCAACCAACAGCCATCACCAAAATCCTGTATTGACTGACCTTCCTCTCTCTCTCCAAAAACAACAACAGCATCACAACTGAAGCACATAGGACTACAACTTGGCAAACTTGGAATCACTCTAGGCTCAATTAGGCCTGGTCGAGGATCTGCTGCGGCTGCGCACCGATGGGGATGACGTTCTGCAGCAGGTAGTTCTCGTTATTCTTCTCCACCTGCTTAAGGTCGTACTTGTAGTTGACCATCATGCCGGCACTTTGGTGGAGGCCCTGTGAATTTGGTAACCCAGTGGGAATTTGTTGCCCGACAGTGTTAGAAAATCACGATTTCCAAGTGATCAGAATGGCAATGAACTCAGCGCAGAAGACAATTACGCACCTTTGGCGACGGGTCTGCGAGCCAGTTGATGCGCTCGAAGATTGCGCCGTTGCGGATGTGGAAGTTGGACACGGGGCAGAGCGCCTTGCCACGCTTCTTCTCCTGGAAAATGTAGCGTGCGCCCAGTTTCAGCAGGATCGGCTTGAGTGCAGCGCCCAGCTCGGCGTCTTCAAACCAGTTTTCAATCGTCAGCGCCTTCAGAACCTGATTGACAGGCGACGACTGAACTGCTGATGATTCGTGGTGGTTAGAGAGTGCAGATTGAAGCTTTGTGAGGTTGGCTTCACCCACGAGCGTGACGTCATCGCTGTTACGCTGCGTTTCAAGCCACGGAACGAACTGCGGGATCGGACTCAGCGTCGCGAACGTCTCGAGCTGGTGGTGCTCCGCCTTGAGCGCCTTCGCGACTTCCTTGATGAGAAAGTTGCCCAAGTCAACGCCCTAGTTCACATGCACATGAAGGATAAGTCAGTATGAGCCAAATAACTCAAGTGCTGCTACATTGCCAGAGGTAAATCTTTGTCCACACCTGCAGGCCCTTTTGCGTGGACGAGATGGAGTAAAAGATCGCGGCCTTCGCGTCGTGCTCGTCGTCCATGAGCTCCGTCTCGTCGCGAATGTACTGCATGCTCGCCGCGATCTCCTTCACAAGCGCCACGTGGACAAACACGAGCGGCTCGTCCGGGACACTAATCGGATGCAAATCAGAGGCAAACAGTTAGACGACAAATGCTAAATTACTGCATTATAGCCGAATGCATAGTGTACCTGGGGTGGAAAAACGCGAAGCAGCGTCGTCCTTTGCCTGTCAACGTCCGCAGCACAAGTCAAAGTCTGTACTCCAAAACAGCCAATAGACAGTAAAGTAATTTGATATCTACACAACTAATCGTACCAAGGCGTCGCTTGAGCTCGATGATCGTCCCGACGGGGTGCACGGCCTCGTACCGAATGATCTTCTCCAGCAGCTGGCCCGACGATTTCTCGTACGTGACACGCTCGAGGTTCAGAAAGCCCACGCTGAACCAGGACGCCAAAAAGTTCTGCTCAAAATGGTAAGCACTACTGTTAGTGTAAGCCACGCCAACGATAGAGAGACCCAGCAAGCAACATACACTGTACCTTGAGACTGACGTCCAGCGACCGCAGGGCCGCGGCCTCGGCGCTCTCGGACGTGTGCTTCCTTAGCACCTGCAGTAGGTCGGCGCGCAGGTGTAGTAGGAAGAGCATGCCGCCCTCGCGCTGCGACAGGATCTGTTGGAAGAACGTCTCGTAGAGCGGGCTGAGCACTTGGCGCAGATTGCGGAATGTGCGCAGGTACCGCTCAATGTTCTCGTGCTCCCAGTTGATGGCGTTGTCATTGTCCTTCTGCTGCACACGCGCCACGCTATCGGCGAAGTACTCAAGGCTTTGCTGGAGCTGACATTTAGGACACGTAGCAAGTGTTAGTACTACTTGTAGGTGTTACAAGACACACATAGATGCATTTATGTACCATTGCAGTGTCGACGTGCAGGTCGCGCGCCAGGATGAGCAGGAACTGCTTCTTCTCCTCGATGTTGAGCGTGCGATATTTGGCGCAGAGGCCTGCGATCACCACGCGCGGCACAAAATCTAAAACATCATGTACATACATACAACAAACGTAATGGTACAAGTCAATTAGGCTTCCTATGCTTGTTACAAAATACATAGAGACGCACGCACGTACGCACCGCCCGTGTTGGCCTTGGTCTTGACGACCTCCTGGATGAGCTTCGAGAGCTTCTGGCGGTCCGCGGCATTCGGGTGACTCAGGTCGATGCTCTGCAAGAATGACGACTCGGCAACAGGCGGCTCGCTGCGGTCGCTCGAGAAGAGCCGCGAGCCATGTGGGGCGATCACCGTTACCGAAGATCGACCAACTCCATGGTGTGACGGTTGCTGCTGCTGACAAGCACCAGTGGACGAGCCGTTCACGGTCACCGCTGCCAGCGACTTTGCAAGCGTGTCACTCGTGCGCAGAGCACGCACGGCAGTAGTGCCTGGAGACATGCGCAGGAGAGCAGTGAAGAGCCTCATGACTGCGCTTCTGTCGCTGCTCGTCGTGCTCGGCTCCAGATTCGAAATTGGGAATGAAAGTGACGGCATGCGCGTGTCAAATTAGGACGCAGCCAATTGAAGTTGGGGGAAAGCAGTCCCTAAAATAACAAAATAGGAAGATTTGTCATGGGGTACAATTAAGACTCCTACTGATGCACAGTCAAGACAGCAATGGTACCCCATGTAACTCGTTGCAGTGAAACTCAGCGTGTGATAAATAAGTGAACGCTTGGTGGTATCTCGCAGCCGGAAGACTGTCATTCAACGCTAAATAAATATCAACTACGGTAACTACTCACTCACACATGCATTTTCAAGCTCACTACTGCGTACGTATCGCTTGGATCTGCCGCTCTGGGACCTTCTTCGCGAGGACACTCAATGTCCACTTCCGTCTCGAGGGTCCATGTCTGAGAGATCTCTGGGAAAAGCACACACCCAATGCTGGAGCCGTTTGTTTCTTTCCTTTAAGAGAAAGACAATATCTCTCTCACAAAGGAGAGAAGTAAAAGCCTCTCGTGCCTCAGCTTCTAGTTTCCATCGGAAGTGGACACTTGTGTCCACCTGCGAGCAACGCCTCACAGCAAGTCCAGGTATCTTGTACGCTTCATTGTCATCTTTGAGCCGCGCTTAGTATCCACATCCTGCTTCAAGGCACTTGTCGGCCTTGCATGCGCAGCGCATCGACTTGACGTGCGGCGGCGTCTTTTTCTCATTGTCGTCGTCCTGATCGCGAACGATCCCCTCACGCAACCCAAGCAGGAGCAGCAGCTTGGAGAACATACGCTCCTTGTAAACCTCTTCGTCCACGTCGCTCGACACCTTGGCGCAGCAGTTGAGGCACTGCTGGCTCCACACGACGACATCGAACTTGCACTCGCGCTCGTCGATCACAACGAAGATCTTGGTGAAGACCTTGCCGCTGGATCAGGCGCGGATCTGCGGTTCTGGCTCAGCTGAAGTGCCCTTGTTCTTCTTGCTCTTCTTCTTTTGCTTGGGCTTGCATTCGCAGTTGAATCTCCCGATCAGATGTGTGCTCGCTTGTTTGGTCCTCTCACGCGACACAGAGCTCTTAGACAAAGAAGAGATGCTTTGGTCAAAGACCAGCTTCTTCTCGAACTCGGGCTTCTCCGTGAACAGCTGCAGGATGAGCGCATTATTAAGGCGATCGAATCGTGTCTGCGATCCGTCGCTTGAGACAGTCTTGTCGCTGCCGGTCCACTGCTTCACCTCAGCACGGTGGCGTCGAAGTCAGCGATTTTGGGCTGCTGGGGACTCACTTCGGTGTTGCGCGTCGGCTTGTAGACTTTACTGCGAAGTTTGCGAATGAACAAAATGAGGGGCTCTTCTTGTCCTTTGAGTACCAACAGACTCAGGTTTGATTACAAGCTTCAGCTGAGAGAGTCATTCTGCGTTGAGGCTTCTTGACTACGTACCCAAGTCACCAGCATGCTACCAACCACACGCCAAACTCATGCGTGACGATACACTGTTGTTGTTCAGCGTGGCAATTGAAGGCTAGCTGACGCTTCACAGGCACGTCAACCTCAGTACCTTTGTACTCGTTTTGTTGTTGGGCTGTGGTCTCCATGATTGTGTCCCTCAGTAGGGGACCTTTCACAATCCAATATCTGAGTCAATCTGATCAGATCAGCTTTCTCGATTTTCATTGGATAGTTCCACGAGCTCTTTTTCAGCACACCATCTGATTCTCCACTCACTTTCAGGCAGGAGACACTGTTCATTCTTGAACTCACCGCGCTGAAGAGGAAGAAGAGCAAGCGAAGAGCAAACGCACGCAAGAAGCAATGATGCTGCGCAGCGGATCGAGGTATTTCACGCGCAGCGGCAGTCGCAGCCTCGTGCGTATGCATGTGGGCGGAAGCAACAGCAGCAGCAGCAGTAGCCGCGGCAGTGTCCTGGCGGTGCGCGCACTTGGTACTAACGCCCCTGCCTTCTTCTCCTCGCGTCCCTACTCGTCCAGAAAAAACAACGAGCCGGAAGCTTCTGAAGCCAACACGCACGAGACTGACCCGCTCACGGGCTCCAACGCACAACGCAACGTACGTATAGCATTCCCTTATTATTGCGTGTGTGGTAGTGCTGCTGATGCTGGTGGTAGCGATGATGAATGGCCGCTTTGCGCCAAAGATACGAGTGCGCACAAGCTGATCTTTGCCCATTCAATGTGCTATCATCCATGCAGAAGAAGAGCAACAAGAAAAACGGCGCACCTGCATCGAACAGTGAGCTGGAAGAGCCACCGCTACTTAATGAAGCCCAACCAGTGGTGCAGCTTTCGTGGAAGGAACGCGCCAAGACGTTCGCAATCGAGTACGGCCGCGTGGGCGTGTGCACGCACATCGTGCTCTCGCTCGTGTCGTTCTCGGCGATCTACGTGGGCGTGTCCGCCGGTGTTGACGTCAGCTCGCTGCTCAACACAGTGGGCTTGTCCGTGTCAACGAGCGAGTCGACGGCCAACTCTGCCGGCTCGGCTGTCATTGCATACGCGATCTACAAGCTGCTCTCCCCCGTGCGGTGGCCGCTCACGTTCGCGGTCACGCCTGTCGTCATGCGCGCGCTGCGGAAGCGAGGCTACATGCTGCCGACCACCACGAGCGCCAGCGCGTCCTTACCCGCCCGCCGCTCGCCACCGCCGCCGACTGGGTCTGTGTAGAGAGGGACATGAGTGCGTTGTGGTCATGATGAGATAGGTACACACCGCCACTACACTAGTACGCATGAGGATAGGTAGCAGTAGTGAACGAATAGATGCACGAGCCCCGAGTGCGTTCATTTGGTTGAATTGGGTTGAGTTCAGCAGCTGCTGGCGATCACTTTCGTATGATGCTTACAAATTATAGGTGTACACACGTCGCAGGGCGACTGGCAGCTGAACAGATCTCGCTCTGAAACCCAGCCATGGACGAAAAGCCGCGTCTGTTGGGCGACTGAAGCAAAAGCTCGCATGATCCACGCGCAGTTGATGGGGAAGGGAAAGATGGCGTTGGGAAGATACGTCACGCGGCCATCTGAGTCTGTAGTGGCTGACTGGATGATCCGGAATCGCAATATTTGCCAGCTGGTACGCAAATGGTGATTTGAAAGTGTACCACCTGGCCACCTGGGAACAGACAGACAGGCAGACGGCGAGCGTGAACGAGCGAGCGAGTGAATGCCAGCGAAGGGCGATGATGCGAGCGCACTCGCCAATCCGCCACGCAGACACCAAGACAACAGCACCAAGTACAAACAGATGGCAGTGACGCGCGAGACGGACCCGCTCATCGTCGTGCGATCGCCCCACGGCGTACGTCACGTGCGCCGTGTCATTGATGAACGCTTCACCACGTGTTACAATGTGTGGCTCACTCATGCTGACTGCTGCTATGTGTAGACAGATAAGACAACGCTTACAGTGACCGCTGAGCCAAACGACTCACCTGCAGCTATCAACGTCGACGCGCTTCAACAGGAGCCACTGCCGCTCTCGTGGAAAGCGCGCGCCAAGGCGTTTGTCGCCGAGTACGGCGCCGTGGGCATTGTCACCCACACTATAATCTCGTTCACCGTCATCGCGATCGCCTACGTGTGCGTCTCAAACGGCGTCAATGTCGGCGCGCTACTGAGCGCCATCGGGCTCGAGGGAGACACGTCCAAGGGGTCGAAGGCGCACGCGGCCGGCGCGTTCGTGATTGCCTACGCGATCTTCAAGGTGCTGGCCCCTGTGCGCATTCCGCTGACCTTCGCCATCACGCCAGTCATCATGCGCGCACTGCGAAAACGAGGGTACATGCTGCCGCCGTCTGGTTCGGACAATGCGTCGTTGTCATCGCCTTCTGCGCAACGTGAGGCTGCAATTGAAAGGGTTTAATACATCCCATAAAGTGATGATAAATATGCACGCACGCTAGGTTGATTTAAAAATGGTTGGCTGTGGTGGCTCGTAGCTACTCGATACTACTGAAACTGACCGCTCTTATTGGATCGAAGCATCTTCGGGGCTAATGAGCGCGTCGACGAAGGCCTTGGCGCCCGTGCCGCTCTCTACCATATGCTGCACCGAGAGGAATCCGTCGGCGTTCATGCGCAGAAAGGTCTCGTTCGAGTGCGCCAGCGCCTTGAATGCCTGCTGCAGCACGGCCACGTGGAACGTCGCGGCGCACTTGCCAGTGCCAATTTCTTTATCATTGGCTGGTGGCGCGCAGAAGAACTCGATGAACGCCTTGGACGTGACGCCGAACTCGATCTCGCACGAGCCCGTCTCGGACGCCGCACTCAGGCTCAGGCACTTGCGTGGCAGGCTTGAGCTGAAGTCGCTATTGCCGTTGAGAAACGCGCGACGGCCGGACGGGTCCTCCTTGCCAAACATTGCGATCGTCACAGACGCCGCACTTGGCAGGTCGTAGAGCTCAGCGAAGGCGTCGTGCAGCGGCTCGGACTGCATGATGCACCTGCCGAGGACCGCCGAGTTCTCAAACGCGCTCTCGAACTCGAACTGACCCACATCGTTACCGTCGTGCTCAAGCACCTGCATCGCGCACTCGCAGATCACGCCGCTGTCTTCGACCACGAGCAGCAGGCTCGCCGACTGCGGCAGGTAGCTCATGCGCAGCGACGTGGTCGCGAGCGCACTGGGGCCAAAGATCGACAGGCACTCGATGAGCGTGTTCACGTTGAGCGCAAAGCTCAGCTGCAGGTCGTCATCGTCGTCCTCATTATCAGCATCAGCAGCCCCTTCGTCATCGTCGCCAGGACCGCGCTCAACTGACAGCTTGTAGGTCTCGAACAGCTCACCGCCGAGCGACGTCTTGATCTGCAGCGATTTACCCTTTGAGTGCGCCGTGAACAAGATCCCATGGGCATCGACGTCGCACTGGACGCGCTGCTCCTTCTTGCCGGGTGACGCGAGGCAGCTCAGCAGCGTCACGAGCAGCTTCACACTCTCGCTCGCGCACACGAGTGTCGGCTCGCGGCGCCGGCGCTGGTACCGCTGGCTCTGGCTCGCATCGCCAGCAGCAGCAGCAGCAGCAGCTATTTCTTCGTCACTGTCGCTAGTGCCACTGTCCACGAGTTCCTGGCGAATGCGCCTTCGTCGCGGCCGTGTCGTGGAACTGGCGTCTGAGTCACCACCACCTTCGTCCCGCTTTCGCGCCATGCTATTCGCAAGCATATCGATTGTGAAAATACAAATGCCGGAAATGTAGCGGGGGTTGGCTCCGTTACAAAAGGTGGCTTTTACACAGAAGCAGGTTTTTTATCAATCCGATCGGACATTTAAGTATAAAAGGATCAAATATGCTGAAATAGAGGTAGGGGTAGGCTCCATGCATACAAACGTTATCACGCGGTCGTTTCATTCCCCCTCGTCAAAGCATACATGGCTACATTTACCCTTCCGCTTTGTTTGATTGATACAGATGAATGGCGCGATGATGGCCTTGTTGCCAGTACCACCGCCGCTGGTGATCGCTGGCTACGAGACGCTGTCGCTGCTGGGCAGCGGCCAGTACGGCGACGTGTTCTTCGTCAGGCGGACACGCGACTCGCAGCTGTTCGCTGCCAAAGTGTCCAACCATGCGGCGCGCGGGAACCCACTGCAGTTGGCGCAGGTCAAGCAAGAGGCGGAGCTGCTCAAGCGCATGCACCATGTTAACATCACCCAGTGTATTGAGACCGTGGAGGACATTCGCAATGGGCAGCTGACGATCATCATGGAGTACGCCAGTGGGGGCGACCTGGATGAGTACCTGCGCTCGTATCAAGACAGGTGGGTAGACGTGCCTGACCTCCATGATGTCCATGAATTCACTTGAAGCTGACTCGATAGGATTTTGTAATGAGCAGACAGCGTGTGATGAACGAGGCGGAGATCATGCGCATCTTCATCCAGATCGCACTCGCACTCGAGTACCTGCACAGCCACCGGATCCTACACAGGTACGTAACGAGTCAATACTTGAGCTCCTTGAATTGCTCAGGCTCGGAACTGAGAACTCTAAGCTTTGTCTTTCACTACTAGGGATCTCAAACCAAAAGTAAGCACGGGCAATCTGCAGCTTGGCGACCTGAGGTGTCGATTTGTAGAGCCGAACTCTGTACTCTGTTACTGTAGAACATCCTGCTGGACGCGAGCGGGATCGTCAAAGTGAGCGACTTTGGCGTCTCGCGCACGCTGCAAAACTCGCTCGACGCCGCTCAGACCGTAATTGGCACGCCCTACTACATGTGCGTAGCCAGAGATCTCATGCATGTATGTGCATAGCCCGATTCTAAGTCCTTCTCTATGCCTAGGTCTCCTGAACTGATGGACGACCAACCGTATGACGCCAAGAGCGACGTCTGGAGCCTCGGCTGCGTGGTCTACGAGCTCGCGACTTTTGCGCCGCCGTTCCAGGGCAAGGCCATTGGGGCCGTTGTGTACCAGATTCTGAACGCTGAGCCACCACCGCTGCCGACTTGCTACTCGAGAGGGTTCCAGGATCTGGTAAAGTCGCTGCTCACCAAGAACGCGCGAGTGAGTCTATTTGAGTCGTGAACTAGTGGTTTGCTGCTGTTCTTTGTATCCAGCTGACCTGCTATCGACGCCTTTCACTGTGCAGGCTCGTCCAGACATCCGAGACGTACTGAGAAGCGAGTTTGTGCTCCATCACATGTTCCAGATGATGACAGTGACCACGTTCCAACAGCCCAAGAGCCTCGAGCGACTCGCTGCGGGGCTCAGCGCTGAACATTATCAGAGGGCAGAAGTCTCCCAGCCACCAGCTCATTATCATCAACAACTACCACCAGCGCCACCACAAGTAGCGGTTATGGTGCCGAGTGAGTGGTTCCAACCTGCGAATGGGCATCATGAACGTCAGGTTCAGCACCAGCAAGCCCAGCAACAGCAGAAACAACAGCAGCAACAGCAACAGTCTCAGGGCAGCGATGTGGCACGCCAGATCTTCTTCGAGAACCAGGTGCGCAGTAATCTCGAACAGCATAGTCGCCTCGACTTACTTGCCTCGCTAATTTCTCCTTTGGTTCACTCACAGGCTGCTGCTCGACGGAACAAGGAGCGCGTGGACAAGGACAAAGCTGCACCCGCTGCTTTCACGGAAGAGGATGATCAGTGTGCGCTTGAACATCGTAATCAAAGAGTTCAGCAACAGCCTCCCAAGCAGCAGCAGATGTGCGACCAGCAGACTGCGAAGGACATCGCCCGACAGTGTTTCTTGGAGAACGCTCGCATCGCGAAGATCAACAAGCAGCGCGCGCTCGACGCCATAAGAGAAGGATCGATAGACGGTCTCCCCGTACCAGCACCAGTTCAGCCACGAAGCACCCACATGATTTCGACCTTTGAGCGGACACTTTCGCCGCCAACAGCACCGCCTGTCAACCAACCGGCCGTGGTTCGTAACGAACGCAACAGCGCGTACGTAACCTGGCTCTCTATAAATGTGTGGTAGACGTTATGTTAGCTAACCTACCTGAGTGCCTTTGCCTATCATTCGATCAGGTCCAGCTACGAAGAAATGCTCGAGGCGGAGCGCAGACGCGTGCGACTGGAGACCAAGGCGCTCCACGAGCGCATGCGCGCGATCCAGCAAGCCCAGCCGCCGCCGTCTCATTCTGAGAGTGCGGGCATCCGCTTAGAGCAAATCACTCACGCGTTATCCTCAAAGTAGGAAGCTTTAGAAAGCCAAGCGAACGAAGTCAATCGGATTCCTCACCAGTTGCCCACATGAGAGAACATATCGGTATCAGTGCTTAGTACGACGAGAGCCCTGGGCTGGAGCCGCCAGAACCAGCCACATACGCTGGTAGATAGAGAGCCAGTCAATCGAGAGGCATCCGAGTACTCGAGCTGCGACCTTAAGGCTCTGGTGCTGTCACTCTCACATGCACGTGGATCGGATGTCCCACCACTCCCTTCGACGCCGCTGTTAGGCCGTGTTGCTGTTCATCATCCGGGATCGCATGCGTCTTGCCATCCTGGTTGCGACACTCCACGAACTTGAGCTGAGTCGTGAACGCAGCCGACGGACGCGAAGAACTCTTTCTTGCTCGCGACGTCCTTTTGAAAACCTCTTGTACTCGCTATCGGTGCGCACGCCAGTGAACAGCGGCATGTTCATAGCACACGTGGACGGCGTCACACCTTCACATTAATGGTCGTGTGCAGGATGAACTGCTCGAAGCACTTGCACTTCTCGGGTGGGGCGTATCTGAGCGTGTCCTCTGTGCAATCGCCTAGCATGCAACCGGTCCTGCACTCACTCTCGACCACATTCGTGAGCGACTCGAGCTTCACCACGGCTTTCTGGGCGGTCTCGGCTTGCGCGGGTTTTGTCTTCGTGAGTTGCACGAGCGCGCTCTTCGGCCGACATCGAGCCTAGAAGCCTCATGGTGGCGTTGGCACAGTTCCACAGCTTGTCCATGCTTTTGCATTCTGGGTACGAGCAATCGATCGACTCGAGGGAGCTCCAGTAGTCCGTGAGCGCCTGGGCGATCTCTTTCTTGACAAATCGATGAGACCGTCGAGTTTCCCACCCGAGATCATGCTCAAGACGTCTCTCGCGATGGGGAGCGCCTTGTCCGTTACGATCGTCTGCACAGCGTTCATGGCGCACGCCACCAGCTTGGTCGAGAGGACGCAGATCGTCTCGCTGGTCGTGTCACACGTCATCGTCCAGTTGGATTTGCGCTTTTTGTCGCCACTGCGCTTGCGGTAGCACTGCACGGCTCCGACGGAAGGATGAACCTGGAAGGATCTAGTTCCACTGCCATGCGTGCTGGTGGTCGTGTTTACAAGTGGCGGGGTCCCAGTTGAGAGGCTCACGAAGAGCGCACTGAGCAGAAGCAGCAGTCCAGAGGTCTTGATCACCATCGCTTGTTTGTTCTTCTGAGAAGGTTGATGGATGGTGCCGCTACTCGGAGGTTAATTGACAAGTGAGAAGAGCTGCGTGAGCGTGGTCTCACTTGATCGTGGTGCGTGGGGATCGAAGAGCTCAAGTCGTGATCTGTGCCTGTGTATCAGGTCGCCAGCGAAATATCAAGCTCGGCTGGCGACAAGGAAGAAATCATGAGGCTGAGAGACACTGGGGACGCGAATGAGTCAACAACAGGAGAGTGGCCAGCAGCGCGGCAGGATTCTCACTGGAGGTAACAAGACAAAATGGATTCACTTTTCAGTCGTCGCATCGCGCAATGGTGGACGAGATGGTAGATTGGTTGAGAGGGACGGTTTGGGTACAGTATATAGAAAGGGCACCGAAAAATGGTCGAGCAAAACCTTGTTGAGTCAAAATGCGTCCAGTTGACATGGAGCAAAACTGGATCGCAACACGAGAGTCTCCACGCCCTCCAACAGAGCTACGTACCTCTTGCAGCTGAGCTAAGTCACTCCTCACGACTGCCGATGCATCGACACACGACGCAGGTGTGAGTCAGAGGTCGCAGCTGAACAAGGACCCCCTGGACGTGAAGCGGGGTGTTTACCAGAAGCTTTGTCTCGTGCTAGAACCGGCGAGGCGAGAAGCTCTCGATTCTCTAGGAGCCTACTCGTCGTGGACCCCAGTGTATCACGCAATATGCCGCCATGAGCGCTCCAGGGTATAGGGCTTTCGGCGAGCTGTAGCGTCTGTATGTCAATACCTCGTGTTGCCATCGGCTAAAGCTGTCTGGTCCAACGAAAGCCTCATCAAGTTCTAGAGGGTGGAGGCATTTCGCCAGTCGCTGTGGTGTATTTGTAGCCATGTCACAAAATCACACGTCACAAAAATGGGTCGCATGTCAGTTTCATCCGAGTGACTATGTTGTTTTGCGTCACACAACAATTCCATTTTGAAAAGTGACCAAGCACGACAACGAGAATGAGCGGCCGCAAGTTCCTGAGCGTCGGGTGCGTGCACGCGTGCATGCGTGCGCCTGAGTGCAGCGGCATGGAGATGCCGCATCTCCTGCCTGTCTGCACGTGTGTGTATATGTGTATGTGTATATAATGAGATGCTAATACTACGTGCTGTTTCTATCTCTCCCCATCTGTTGGCGTGTATGAATGCAGCAAAAAGATCGTCGCGATCGGCAAGAACTATGAGGCGCACGCGCGCGAGATGGGCGCCGCGAGCGCCCCCAAGGACCCTGTGATCTTCCTCAAGCCCACCACCAGGTACGTTATCTACGGTGCAATTCTACTACTCGTGCTGCTACAGAGGACCACTGACGTCTGAGTGAACAAAATATGAGCAGCTACGTGACCAACGGCGGCAGCGTGCTGCTCCCCCCGGGCATCGGCGATGTGCACCACGAAGTGGAGCTGGGCGTGAGTGACAGTACTCTATCGTGTGTATAGCTATCGTATTTCTATGTGAGTGTATCTGAACATGTGTCTGAGGTCATGCTGTTGTCTGTAGGTCGTGATCGGCAAGGGCGGACGCGACATCACCGAGAAGGACAGCATGGACCACGTCTCGGGCTATGTACGCATTATTCGCTCTTTAGCATCTTTCAGTGTATACCTAGGTAAGTATGCTGAACTCTAACGCGATTGGCTGTGGGTACGACAGGTCTTGGCGATCGACATGACGGCGCGCCATTTGCAGGACAAGGCGAAGAAGGCTGGCTTGCCCTGGACGCAGGCCAAGGGCTTCGACACCTTCACGCCCGTGAGCGACTTCATCCCCAAGGAGGCCGTGCCAGACCCGCACAACCTCCACATGTGGCTCAAAGTATGCATCTCTGCGTATACTGTATACACATGACTGCAGCCCTGTCTCAAGCCTAACTCTCTCTCATTGTGCCTGTCTTAGGTCGATGATGAGCTCCGTCAGGACGGCAACACGGGGGACATGGTGCACAAGATCCCGTTCCTGATCGCGCACGTGAGCCGCATCATGACGCTTGAGGAAGGCGACGTGATCATCACGGGCACCCCCGAGGGCGTGGGGCCGGTTCCTCCCAACTCGGTCATGACGGCCGGCATCAAGGGTCTCATCGACGTGCGCTTCCCAGTTGAGACGCGCAAGTACAAACTGTAAACGTCACGGCCAAGTTCATTCCCCGAGAAAGCCCATGACCTTGTGCTCATGCACAACATCTTTGAAGGTCAGTCAATCAATAGCTATCATTGTGATCCAGCTACGCTATCCCCTCTTCTCCGAGTGCACCTAGGCATACTCTCTCTGCTCAGTTTGTAACTAGACGCTCCATGAGCGAAACGAGCGAGCTGTCGACCTGCATCTTGCGTACGGACGTCATCTTGCGCACGGACGTCATCTTGCGAAGGCGCTTGCGTCTATTGAAGATGCTGCGCGCAAACTGCGCGCGCACGGCCCAGCCGCGGTAGATTGCTTGGATGCGCAGCGCCGCGGCGTCGTGCCGTAAGTTACGGATCGCCGTGAGCGCGTGGGCATGAACTTTGGGGGATGTACTTGAGGCCTTACAGAACTGAAGCAGCGTGCCCAGCACGCCGCACTCAACGAGCTTGTTCCTGGACGCGTGCACCATGGACATAGCGGCAATCGCGCGCGTGGCCTCGTAGAGCACCTCGTTGTTGCGCGAGATGGGGCAAACGTACTTGACGAGGATCGCGAGAACGCCTTCGTCCACGAGCTTGAGGATATTCTCGGGTCGCTCGGCGAAGTTGGCGATTGTGCGCGCGATGTTGTAGCGCGTCTGCACGAGCGGGTGGAAGGCAAAGTCCTTGAGCGCCTGCAGCAGCTGCGGCTTGCACATGGTGATGCGCGAGTTTTCGTCCTCCGTGAGCTGCGCAATCGCCCCGATCGCGTCCACCTTCATACTGAAGTCGTTGCCGTTGAGGATGCCAAAGAGGCACTTGACGACGCCCCTGGCGAGCAGCTCAATGTAGTGCTTGTACTCGGACTCAAGCGAGTGCGGCTCTTTCTTTTCTGCAGGCTGCGCCAGCTCAGCGAGCTCAAGCTTGACCGTGTCCGAGTGGATTAGCGGCGAGCTCGTCATGGTCGTGCTCGAGTGCTGTCGCTGGCGGTCGCGGTCACGTTCACGCTCTCGCTCTTTGCAGATCAAGAACGTGAGCAGCGTGATGACTGAGCGCCGCACGCGCTTGTCCGGCGATGCGTACAGGTTGCGACTCGCGATGTAGTCGACGAGCTTGGAACGGATCACGTGCTCGCGGTTGCCCGGGTTCTTGGCCATCTCGCAGAAGATCACGAACGCCGGCCGCAGGATCGTGTTCAACTCGCTAGGTACTGACACAATGACTGCGTTAGATGATACTAAAGTAGCATTCGCTGAGGTTTCTGGCCTTGCGTCTGTCGCGTTCAGGCTGATTCCAGTCGTATGCGATCCTTTGCTTCGCTGGGCGATGACGTCACGACGGCTCGAGCCGCTCGCTGAGGCACCAGCAGAAGCCGGACGACGTCCAATGATCCCATGCTGGAATCCAGGCTTCCTACTGCTACCACCGCCACCACCACCTTTTTCAAGCGGGAATCCCCTGTTAGGACAGAAACAGAGGTGAACGATCCGAGGCAGCGCGTTCGCCGCGACGAGCGCCGTGTGGTTCTTCTTGTTGATCGCCAGACATTCTAGGATCGAGACGACGAGCAAGCAGATCTGCAGGTTCGTCTTGGGTGAGTCGAGTAACAGCAGCAGCGTCGGGATCAGGTTCAGCTCGACAAAGCGCCTGCCGTTCTCTTCTTCGGCGACCAGCAGGTGGATGAAGCTCAGCAGCTCACGACGGAAGAGGACATCCTTCTCCATGTACGGGTCGTGCAGGATGTCCGCCAGCATCTCAAAGTGCGTGCTCGAGTGGTAGAACAGAAACCGGCTGTTGCGACAAGCGGCCAACTGGTTGAGGATGGACGCCGCAAGACATCGCAGACGCGAGTCCTTGGACGTGCACGACTCAAGCATGAACGCGAAGCCTTCGCGCTTGGCGAACACTTCGCGCAGCTCGTCGGTCGTCACGAGGTTGCGCACGATCTCGAAGGCCATGCGCCGTAGCTTGAGGTCCGAGGAGTGCAGCAGCGCGAAGACGCAGTCGATGCCGTCGGGTGCCTGCAGGATCTTCACCTTGACTGACGGGAGTTTCGCCATCATGGCCAGCGCCTGGGCGCAGTCGCGCGCGATGCTCGGGTCCATCCGGTCCTGGTACGAGCTCAGCATGGAGATGAGCGCACCCAATGTCCCAACTTCCGAGAGCAGCTCCAGGTTGGCAGCTACGAGCAACAGAGACCAGGTTAGTTAGTATCTGAGATCCCAAGTCAATGGCTAATAGCACATGACTACTCACAGTTCCTGCTGAGCGAGGCAAGTGCCGCGGCGGCGTCGCGTCGCACTTCGAGAAATGGCGACCAGTAGGCGATCTCGATGAGCGGGCGCACGTCGTCGGCGTCCACGTCCTGGCGCTTCATACTCGTGAGCACGAACGCGCTCTTGAGCGCCTCGCGTTTGCTCCCGCGGGACTCGAGGTCGCTCGCGATAGCCGCAGTGGCATGCTTCTTACGGTCAGTGGGATACGCTTGGGGTGGTAGTGAGCCGGGCTGAGGCTGAGATGATGTCACCTCGAGTGTGGATTGCCTCGAAGACCTCGGTGCCGAGATCTGAGCGAGCGACTGCCTTGGGACACTGGCAGTGGAACCGTGCCTAGTAGCTCCTTCTGGCACCTCAGTCAGGAAAGAGGCTCGCTTCGATTCGCTTGCAGAAGCATCAGTCACGACGATACTTTGGTGGTTCCTATGTGTCGAGGCGCTGACGCTGGTGGCCCTCGGAGTTGTCTCGCTAGCAGTGGCGAGTGTGGGCCCACCTCCTGTACCCGCGAGTCGTCGATTCCGGTTTGGTGATACCAAAGTCGTCCGCTGAGCACTAGTTGGTATACTTGAATCAAGGACTGCACTCTGAGCTCGCGAGGTTACCGCAGTCGCTCGTCGCTCGGTCGTCTTGGTGCTGCTGTCACTCGTAGCTGAAGAAGACAAAGGGACAGCAGCTACTGCTCTCTTCCTGCTCGAACCTTTGGGCGTGGAGCCTGCGACGTCTGGGAAAAGATCAGCTGGTGGTGCATTCCACACGCGCTTTGTTATCGAATGTGCAGCAGCTGAGGCGGAACTGGGACGTGACGTGAGGTGCCGGGCTGAGGCTGAGGCTGCCCTGCCCGTCGATTGCCACTCCTCTTCGTGGGCGGGCAGCACTCCACAAGCAGCAGTACCAGTCAGTCGCATGGGGAACTTCGAGCCTTAGTAGCAGAATGCGCTTATTGGGCTCTGTAGCGCTGTCTCAGCTCGTCAATTTGCGTGTCAATTTCGAGACATCAGGCGCCGTGTTGTATCAATAGCTTTTCAGCATAAATGTAGCCACTTTCATCATGCGGTCGAAAAAGTTGATTGCGCATTGATTCCGACAAAAATGACAATTCCGTAAAATGAATTGCGGTCCTTCACAGCAGCAAATGAATTGCTTGTTTCCCAAAATGAATTGTGTATCTGTGTTTGGATGCTTTTGTGTGCGAGTGCATCCATCACAACAAGCAAATCTCCCAAACAAGAAGGAAGAAGGCAGCGCGATGAAGAAGAAAGTGCGTCGCTCGCTGGCTACGGGCATGTGGCTGTATGACGACTGGCTGTATGCGTTTGTGCATAACTAACACTCATCTCGGTGTGCTTGTACTGTGTGCGCCTCCGCAGGTTCTCCTGATGGGCAAGTCCGGCTCGGGCAAGACGTCCATGCGATCCATCATCTTTGCCAACTACCTCGGTATGAAGAGCGAACGAACTACTGCTGTTAAAGCGCTATGTCTGACCTATCAGTTGCTATTGCTTCCTTGCGTGTTGTATATCACTAACGTCGTTACGCTCGTGCTTGTGTTGCCTATCGTTTGTGCTGCTGAGTGTAGCTCGTGACACCATGCGCCTCGGACCAACCCGTACGTCACGATATCTTCATTTCGCTTTTGCGTAACGCGGCTTTCCTCGTTCTATGAGCCTTACTCATAGGTGTTATGTTCCTCGCTGTTGCGATGGGTGTGGCGATGCGCAAGTACAGTGGACGTGGAGCATTCGCACGTGCGCTTCCTCGGCAACCTCGTACTCAACCTCTGGGACTGCGGCGGGTACGAGCTCTTCGCTGTTGGTATGGTTGTTATTGGTTTATGCTGATCGCATCTCTATGTGTTGATGTCTGCAGCCAAGACGCGTTTTACGAGAACTACTTTGAAAGCCAGCGCGACCACATCTTCCGCAGCGTCGAGCTGCTCATCTACGTCTTTGACATCGAGAGCCGCGAGATCGACGTATGAATGCCAAACATCACCTACGCGTAGCGCCTTTT
This sequence comes from Globisporangium cederbergense, assembly GCA_023334245.1. NCBI lineage: Eukaryota > Oomycota > Peronosporomycetes > Pythiales > Pythiaceae > Globisporangium > Globisporangium cederbergense. The sequence continues at coordinate 5,392 of JAASGO010000226.1, read as the reverse complement.
GCTGTCACTCGCTAACAATCACACTACTGCTCGTTTGCCTACTGCAGAAAGACATGGCACACTTTGACGGCTGTCTCGAAGCGATCGATCAGAATTCGAGCAACGCCAAGGTCTTCGTGCTGATCCACAAGATGGATCTCGTCCCTGAAGAGCAGCGCGAGCGCGTAAGTGTTCTGCGAATGTTGTTAAAACGCCACTGCTATCGGCACGGTGCTGACACGCTGCTCTATATCGCAGGTCTTTGAGCAAAAGAAGGAGATGGTGCTCGCGCGCACAGGTTCCCTGCCCACTGTCTGCTTTGGCACGTCGATCTGGGACGAGACGCTCTACCGCGCGTGGTCGTCGATCGTGTACTCGCTGATCCCAAATATGCAGGATCTGGAGAAACACCTGAACGACTTCTGCTCGATCTGCCACGCCGACGAGGTCGTGCTCTTCGAGCGCGCGACGTTCCTCGTGATCTCGCACGCGACGCACGCGAACCACCGCGACATCCACCGCTTCGAGAAGATCAGCAACATCATCAAGCAGTTCAAGCTGAGCTGCAGCAAGACCCAGGCGCAGTTCCAGGGCATGGAAGTGCGCAACTCGAACTTCACGGCCTTCATCGACTTCTTCACCACGAACACGTACATCATGGTGATCATGTCGGACCAGAACATCCGTACGTGACTTGTTTCTAGTGTCGTATGTTTATGAGTCGGACTGGTTGTGAAGTCGAAGTGCTCACATTGTTGATGGTGTTTGTATGTGTTTGTCTAACAGAGCCGGCAACGATTCACCTGAACATCAAGGCTGCGCGACCAGTTTTCGAGAGCTACGTCCAGCAAACGAGTTAGACGAATGATGGTACCAGGACTCTCGTCATGGGAAGAAAGGAGAGGAAAGCTCGCTGTGCCCAGGCATAAGCCAACAGAAAATTGACCGCGCGGTCGGAATGGATATGGGAGCGGCTGCTGTAATACGGAAGAAGTGCGACGCATCTCGGGCAAGCACAAATCGGTTACGTGCTGATTCATTCACCTATGGCAGGGCGCGATTTTTAACAAAACAAGCAATACAACTGACGATTCGAGATTGAGTGGCGGTGCCGTGTTCGTGCTCGTGCTCGTCGGTCCAGGCTGCCACGGCGCGTCGACAACTGTCAAATCTGAAAAAGTATGAGTTGTTGAATGCGGGTCGACTGTGCCGTGTCCAATCACGATGGGATTCGTCACGTGTTATGCTTGAGCCACTTGAACTGAAACCCGAGCGAGGGCTGGCACGCCAACGGCTACTTCTAGCTGTTCACGCTGCACAATTCGGGCATCCTGGTGCAGATCCAGACGCTGGTCCTTGAGGAGCCGCTGCCAGACAGGAAGATCGCACTCTTCAAGATGTTCGTGAGCGTTGGCGTCACGGGCATTCTCATGCTCACAGCCAAGTACTGGGCGTTTCCGATCCCGTTCATGACGGCGTTTACGGGTTTGCCCTTCGCCGCGTCTCTGAAGATCGCGATGCTGCTCGCCGTTGATGCAAAGGATCGCGCCAAGGTTGCAAAACTCCTCAACATTGTCGGCGTACAGGCGGCCATGAAAACCGTCTACCCGGAGGGAGATCGAATGTTGTTCCGGGCAAAATGAGTAGCGAGAGCTCTGATCGACTTTCGAATTGTACAAAAACTGAGGTATCTGTGTGGAAACCGATCTGGTGGAAGACTGACTGCATTCGACGGAGCTCGCCGCGCTCTAAAGTATGGGAAGCATGAGTGTCCTCACTCATCCTCATTAGCTCTTAACAGCACCACCCTTCTTCGACAATCCTGTACTGCAAAAGTTGTCTGTGAGCACCAAGGTGGCCTAATCAAACATCGAAGCGATTTCAAGCGCGACCATTCCACCTTCAGCGAGCATCTCGGCTACCTCATCATGAGAGTTCGAGCTTTTCCTTCGCTTTCTGTGCCTCGAGCTCTTCTTCTTCTTAGATCGACGCGACTTTTTGGCGTCGACAATGTTGATCTCGTGAGACTCGCACAGGACGTAGTCGAGCTCCTCCGGGTCAAAGAGCAGGAGTAGCTCTTTGGGCACCACCTCGTAAAACCCCGAGAGGAACGCGTGCAACTGGCTGGTGACATTCTCAAAGAGTGTGTACCGGAACACGCGGTCCACGTACTCGAGCTTGTTATCGTGTGTGACAGTGACATGGCGCCCGTCTGGGATTAAGTCGACGACTTCGTATCCACCGGCGTCGGCCAGCTGCGTCATGACACTGAAGTGCAACTCCAACTTCTCCAACGCGTTGCCATCAACGTCGTCAGCATCTTCATTCACTGAAAGCACGTCAACGATGCGCTTGTAGCTTTCAGGGTCCACGTACTCGACATCGCCAAGCGAGAGCGGTAGTCCGAGCATCATCTTGAGTAGCGGCAGCGCCAGGTGGAAGCTCAGCGTGTATCCTTCCAGCATGGCCCGTCCGATAAAGCGTCCGGCGGCGAAGGAGTAGAGCAGGTGATGGTCGCCGATGTCCCGGGGTGAGTCTGGGTTCAGGTACAAGTTTTGCTTAAAGCCTGAGCTCACTGGACGGAAAATGCCGCTCGCTGGAGCTGCGAGCGCGTCGCCAAGAAGATCGAGCCATTCGTCGTAGCGCTCGTGCGCGTGGCCAACGAAATCCGTGAAGTGCACGTCAAACGTGCAGCGCACGCTCTCTCGTGGGATCACAGCGAGCAGCTCCATCGAGTCGTCCAGAAGCTGCGCGTCGTCATGCGAGACGGTGATTCGCACGAGCCAGTCCTCCATGGAAGTTATGAGTTCGTCTGCTGCTTGGGCAAAGTGTGTGAACTTGGTCAGGAACCCACTGGACGCCATCACTAGTGTCTCGCGAAGGCTGTCGCTGACTTTGCCGTCGTTGCTGGATTCAGGCTCAGACTCAGCGGTAGAGTGTCCATCATCGACATCTTTGACACTACTGTCGTCGTTGCCTACGGGAAGACGCTCGGGGTTAGCCTTGGCAGCGTCCACCAGCTCCAGTCGGGCGTTCGCAACTTTGCTACTAAGTGCGTCCACGGGCGATGCTTTCATGAGTGATGATGGTTGTCCATCAATATTGCCCTCTTCCTTGCTCTCGTTATGTTCTTTGTCCTTGCTGGCCGTACGTGCAGTAAAGAATGGAACGTAACCCTTGGTGAACTCTGGGCCTGCAGGGGCACTGCTACTACGACTGCTGCTCTTCACCACCGCGTTTCGAAACCAATAAAGCTCGCCGTTCACGTCGATCTTGCGCACCCACTGCTTGCGCAGCCATGCGCGCGTCTGGCGCTCTCTGCGGTCCACCGCTCTGCCTGGCGCTCGGTTTTCGCTCACACTCGTCCACTTAACTAGCACTCTGTCTGGAGCACTGGAGCTTGTGGCCTGGCTGCTGTTAACGGTCATGGTGCTGTTTTTACGGTTGCTGGTGTTGATGTTCTTGATGTCTTCCTGGGTGATCGGTTTGGTGCAGAGGCGGCAGAAGAGGAACCGCTGCAAGTTCTCAAAGCCGCAGAACGCGCACGTGTTGACGCCATCTTCGGTGTGTCTACAGGAACGAAAAAAAAGATAGTCAACAGTCTAGTCATCCACTGCATCATTCTAGCGCGCATTTGAAAAAAGAGACTAACCTGAACGACGCCTGCGCTCGGACTTGCGGCATCGGCCTGTGTGCACGATCAGTCAATCGTTTGATCGCTCATTAGATACAACACTACGCTATGATGATGAATTACTGCGTATGCACAAGTAGTAGTAGCATGGGACGTACGTAGGCGTGGTGAGTGGCGACTGTAGCAGCAGGTGCTGCGAGAGCGTCGAGTAACGCGCGTCGTCCTCCGCCAACAGCTCATCGCCTGTGCTTTTCTTCTTCTCTTTCTTCTTGTTCTTCTCGTCATCCTTCGAGCAATTGGCGGAGCACACGAGGACGAAGATAACGCACGCGAACCATACGCCTGCGATCTTCATAATCGACTCCCACGACATGAGCTCGTTCGGCCCCAGGCACTGCGTCTTCCTCGTCGCCGGCTTCACCCACGCGCACGTGCTTTCCAAATTGCTTGAGCTTGTTCATTCGTTCGTTCGGCGAGGAGGTCCACCACAGCGTCAGATGATTTGGAGAGTGGGATGGCATCACGTGAGCAAAGCCAGTCCACCTCCAGAACGTCAACCTGACCATCAAAACCATGGAATTCGACAGCGCGCTGAGCTACAGTATGCACAATACAATCAGGTGCTATTTAATCTGTCGTGAAGCCCTGGACGTCGGTGTCGAGCGTCGCGTACAGCATCAGCTTGAGCTTCTCGCGACTCTCGTAGTACGGCAGGTCCAGCTGGTTGAAGCACGCGTGGCCCCAGATGTACTCGTTCTCAGTCAGCGGCACGCCCTTCAGCGTGAACCGGTACAGACGACCGTCGATGCTCGTGAGACCGCTGAAGCCCTCGATAGGGACGCGCGACGAACCGGTCGCAAAGTGCAGCAGCCGCCGACGATACTCGTTCGGCATCTCTCTCACGATCTCCCAGAACCACTTGACGAGCTCGTGACCCGAGTGCAACTTGCCGCCGCTGTAGCGCGTGTTGTGCTGCCAGTCATCCACGTCGATCTCGTCCGAGCCGCACAAGACGTAGTCGAACTCCTCCGGGTCGAAGAGCATGAGCAACTCCTGCGGGATGACCTCGTACACGCCCTTGAGGAACACGTACAGCTGACTGGACACGCTCTCAAACAGTAGATACTCGAACCGTCGCTGCAGGTACTGCTCCTTGTTGGCGTCCGTCACGCTGACGTTGCGGCCATTCTCGACCAGGTCCACCTCGACCACTTCTCCGCCTCGCTTCTCCGTCACGCTGAACGTGAGACCGAGCGTGTCGACGCCGTCGTTCGACAGGATCCACAGCATGCTCTGGTACGCCTGTGGGTCAAAGTACTCGAGGTCGTTGAACGACACGGGGAGTCCCAGGATGATCTTGAGCAGCGGTAGCGCCAGGTGGAAGCCCAGCACGTGGCCACTCAGCAGCGCGCGTCCCACCTGGCGACCCGTCGCGAAAAAGTACACGAGGTGGTCGACTCCGATGTCGTGCACAGAGTTGGAGTTGAGGTAGAAGATCTGTTCGTGGACGTCCACGCATCGGAACACGCCGGTATTTGCGTCCGCGAGATACTGGTTCAGCAGCACGGACCACTCGCGATAGATGCCGCCGGCGTCCACGCCGCGCTCGCCGACAAAGCTGACGCGGAAGGACGACCGGACGTGCTCTCGCGGGATCACGCTGAGCGCCTCGACCGAGTCTGCGAGCAGGCTCTCGCGGCGGATGTTGAGTGTGATGAGCTCTTTTGTCGCGGGGACCATGAGCCCGACCGTCGTGACGACAAAGTGCGCGAACTTGGT